>JANCMA020277113.1:0-12363 GCA_024336925.2 Zoanthus solanderi | reverse complement strand
GTCTTCACAGTTGTAATGTGGTCGGATTTGATTAAAGAGTAACTTTAAAAATTTATAAAGGTGTTGAGTGTGAGATATTCGTTAACATTAACGGAAGATTTTTTGAGATTTTTAGAGAGATTTATGAGATTTTTAGAAAAAAAAATTGAGATTTATAGAACTTTTAGCGAGAATTTCCGGAAAGATGTTTAGGCAATTTTTCGGGATTTTTTTATCTAGGCCTAGGGGGACCCCCCCGAGGCCCAGGAACTCCAAAAACCCCAGGTGTAATAAGTTTAGTGTAGTGTATTGGGCTCCCTGTGAGAAACATGTGCTAGATACAAGATGGCGTATGGTATGATAGTTTAAATTTGTTGTGTTTAATCCGCTAGTATTATGGTTTAATCCTGGGCCATCTGGCCATAGAAAAGTGTTACATTTAGTACTTTTCATACCACGTTACCTGAATATCTGGAAAGGAGGTGTCATGCACCTCTGCGTACATTGTTCTTTCTGAACTGATTCGTAAACTGCAAGCAATGTATCTTAATGGTTCATTTTTGAGCAGTTGTCGAAGTATCTTCGGATTTTTGTATTCCTCCCATTTCGATGCGGCTGTAAGGCGCTTTAATCTATCCGAGCTTCCAATGTTGAACCTCAAATTAACAAGACGAATCTCAACGCGACCATTTATTTCCCTGTCAAAGAAAATTTTACAATTCATATATTTGTTTACTGTAATAAGAACAATAAATAAAAGTGTGAAATATAAAATCAAACACTCCAGACTATTCCTAACTGAGATGATAATGACCACTGACCCTGATCATAACATTGATAATAATGAGCTAGTGACCCTGATCATAACATTGATAATAATGAGCTAGTGACCCTGATCATAACAACGATGATAGTACGTAAAGTTCAAAACCATTGAAAAATCTCAAAATTTGGCCAGGTGTGGGTCTGTTCTATCCAGAAATAATGAAAACTTTGGCATTCATTAGAAATTTTACGACCCCCCTACAACACCCTTCAAACTCTCATGTCCCCCTTACCAAACCCTAAACTTTTTTGACCCCCCATGATTCCACCGACGACCCCACTTTCCCCCAAAAAAAACATAAATCATGCATTCTCTAATGATAGTGAGGTAATGACTTTTATAATTATGATAATAATGACTTAATGACAATATTTTTAATTGGTACATTATACTAAGGGATTAAAACTTTCTTTTTTTCTTCAAGGACCGTAGCTTTGCTAAGCTATATTACTATATTCTGCATACCTATATTTTTCGAATAGCCTAGATTAGTTCATCAAATATTCCAGTGATTTGTGGGCTGCAGTACTGTAAACGTGGTATACAGAAAGAAGACTTTTGCACTTTGCGCAAAGGTGAAGCCTCCGCACAAGTGTTATCTATTCTGCTTACTGTTCTGGGTCATCCCGAGAATCTCAAGACTATCTGAATTCTATGTCGCTATTATCTAGAACAAAATCAGTGATGCAGAAGGTAAATGCAAAAAAAATTTAATAAAAACAATAAGAATAGTAAGTGATATTGACATCTAAAATAATACATCTGCTATCGGCATACCTAATCTCATAGTTTGCATCAGGAATCCTCTGAGCAACATCGGATCTGGTGATGGCACCAAACATGTCTGAAGATGATTCTCTCGCTGAAGCCTCAGGAAGCGGAAATTCTTGTTTTGCATCCACCTCGTCTTTTTCCTTGTCTTTTTCTAGAACTCTGATGCACTCTCTCTCATATGCCCTGACAATTTCATCTACTTCAGCATCATCAAAAAACTCTTCACTGAGGTCTGAAAATCCTACAGATATTTCAGAATACTTTTGTATCTCTCCTTTTTCTTCGTTTACCGATTTCTTGATAACACATTCGTTTTTATCTCGATTTTCGTTTCCACTTGTCTCAGTTCCAAAAGCAATCAATTTTTCTTTTGCAGCCCTGCAAAATTTGTTTGCACTTTTAGTATTTCTCCAGCGATTACACAACTCTGCGCAACTCTGCGAACGTAGCACCTTCTCTTAAATTATTTTAAAACCCCAAATGTGGATCCAGCTTCGATTCGAACTCAAATATCCAATATGGTACAGACCAACAAGGCTAACCAGATTTCGTGGCTAACAAACTCACTTTTTATCTATCTATTTGGGCAATTTTAATTTCTCACTGAAATCATAAAAATATATGCTAATTAAGATCACATTTCCAAACAATGGTCACGGTTATGATTTATTTTGTTTTAACTAGATCAATTATTAATAATTAATTAATATTAATTCTTTTATCAAAAAAAAAGATTAATTATGAATTGGTGTTGTGGTCTGCTCTCGATCCTACTTGCTTTTATCCCTAAATTCAGATTTTAAACTGCTAATTTACTGTCCTCAACTCTCATTTAAACCACCAAAAACGCCAATTTTTAGTTTTTGTTTATAGACACAATCTTGCGAAGAAATAAAACTTAGAGATTACCTTGTTCCTAGAACATCTCTGCAATTGTTAGTTTCTTTCCAATTTTTTGATTCTTCAAAAGAAACCTGGCAGCTGTTACGTTCAACTGCAGCAACGTTATTTTCAACCTCCTTGCTTACATGCTGTTCAGCCTGGCGTTCTGAAACAATCGTAGGTACAAAAGTGGGAGCATCTGGATTTAACGGGAAAACGCTAAGACTTGTAGTAAGTGCCTTTTCTAGTTCTTCCATGGTTATACCATAAAGGCCTTCTCTATTACTGCACCTTTTGATGTAGTCTTTCCACAAGGTCTGGCACTCGCCAACACTGCAGAGTGATACTGGGTCGCCGACAACCACTAGCATACACTTCGCCCTGGTCACTGCGGTGTTTAACAACTTTGGGTCTGACAAGAATTCAAAATAGATTTTTGTGTCTTCACACAAGGATTTAGCATCATCTTGCGGAGGCTTGCATGTTGCAGCAGTACGGACAGTGGTAATAAAAACCACTCGGAATTCGTCACCTAAACAAATCAGTGACATTTTCAAGTTAAGAACCAATTTTGGAAAAGAAGATCGACTTCCGGTTTTCTTTGCAGGAGAAATGACCAACTAGCTACTTATTTCATGCTATGTGAACAAAATTAACCAAGGTCGTGACTGGTATGAAAAAAATTGGGTAAACTTTATCTAGGTTTTGATTTGTTCATGCTTCCAAAACACAAAATAAGAGTTTTTTACGGAAAGTAAGCGGGAGTGGAATGAAATCAGTCATTATTGATTTATTTTTCCATATCTTATAATTTTCTATGTTAGAAAAATACTTGTCAAATGTGTGTATAAGACTTACCCAATGTTCAAATAGCTTACATATTATTATTTACAGTAAAATACGCCACTCGTAGATTTCATATCAAACTACATGCAGGATATGAGTGACATATTTTCCATATCCTCTCTAGTAAAGATATCGCTGACGTCATTCCTTTGTTTTTCTTGTGTTTTCGTCGTTTTTTTTTTATTTTCGAAACACTCATATCTATGTAATAAAAAGAAAATTAAACGTTGGCTTAAACATATTAAGTTTATCTTCTCGTGGAAAAGGATTTCACTTCATATGCTCGCGCCACCGTGTAATGTCCTCTCTATATATTATCTCTATTTTAAAATATTTTCCTCGGAAATGTGCACATTAATAAAAAGATTTTAAAAATTCAAAGAACGTTTATATATAAATAAAAAACTAGTTCGACCTAAAAAAGTTAAAAAACGTGTTAAAAATGTTAATTTAAGTTAACTAACTGAATGTCAACTAGCATTGACAATGAAAACTTTTATCTTTACTAATTTTTTTATCTTTACAAGGTTTACTAATTTGTTACTTATTTACTAGTTACCACTTTTCCGCTCTCTATTATAAATTTATTGTACCTGTTGTTGTTATTGTAGATGTTTGTTATGCAAACGAAACGTTAAGCTAAATATATTTGTAATTGTACAATATGTATTGTTCTATGTTTCAACCGCAATTTGTGTTATGTTTTTAAGTTGAGATAGCAGGCAAAAAATATTTATGATGGGCAACCGAGCTTGTTTGCTTTCTACGCCGTGTTGACGAGACCTAATAAGGCCCAATAAAGCTAACCAAGTAGGGGTATCGACTGGTCCTTCTAGGAATTTGCAAACTCGGACTCCGCCAGAATTTCTTTTTTTTTTTTTGCCCGCACAGGTTTATTTTTTGCGAGTACAAACTTATTTTTTTCCGAGCACAGGCTTATTCGTGAGAGCATCGCCTTAGTTTTTGCGAATACAGACTTCTTTTGCGAGAGTTCTAAAACTTGAAGGAAACATTTAATACTATCCATATCATGAGTTTATATTACTACAATAAAAAAAATGTCCACGACTGCAAACATTGAGGCTTCTTTTATCAAAAGTTTTGAAGGTCTTCTAAAATCTACATAACACCTTCGTCAAATAGAGGATAACTAGAAAAAGCAAAAAATAAGAACCAACCTTGGATGTTATGGATAGTATCAACGGTCACTTCTTTCATCCCTCTCTTTCGCAACGCACAGCGTATCGCTTGGACCTAGAAATTCCGATAAATTACATTATTCCATTTTTATCTCATCCGTGTGTGAAATGCAGAATGAATTATTGTGAGAGAGCTAAAATGTCACTCTCGGTCCAGCTGTTAGCACCGCTTTTAGGACTGGAGCGAGCATCTTTTTAAAGGTGCTAACAATAATCTACGGTTTTTGAGTTTAATGTGTGGCTATGGAATGGAATTAGAGTCGCAGATTATTTTCCAGATTTAATGCTATCTGAAGCTTAATCCAGCAAATCGAACAAAATCGAGGTTCGAAAGTTTTTGACTTTTGTCACTGCAGATGAACCTTCGTTTCTCAGGCCAATAGTTTTGAAAGTTATACAAAACATTTGTAGATTGGAATGACGGTACAACAAAAACCAGAGTAAGCATATTGACAGCGGATCCGAAAAGAAACTTGGCAGTGTTTTGAAATGACAGGTGATCCATCTTTTCAAATAATAGAAGCAAAATCAGATCCAAAATTCCGAGCTAGGAAACATTTCGGTATCTCTGGAGTTCCCACCTCTTAGAAAAAAGTATTTTCGTACAGGCAAAAAAAAGATAATCTTAAATAAAAAAATAGAACCTCAACATTGCATTTTAAATGAAGATGGTGAATGACTTAATCCACGGATGAGATGGCTTACAAGAAGCCCTTTGTTTGAAATAAAAAGCCATTTCTGCATTTTATTTCATTCCCGGAAACAATTTCAGCATAGAAGGGGCATTCTTTTGAGTTCGAGATTTTAAAAGAAAGTTTTAACTTCAAGCACTTAGGTTTGTCTCCCTTACCAAAATCAACAGGCAGTTGTTTCTCTAATGTAATGATAAACATTAATATCAACAAAATTAATGAGAAAGATAACACGATGTTTCGTTCGGCAGTCATTGAATGGAGGAAGGTACAAAGAGGTAGTAACCATGCGTGTATAAAGTTCTCCTAAAATTGATTATTGTTAATGGCATCATCAACTTAATCTTCTTCATTGTCATCGCCGTCATCGTCGTCGTTATCTTGGTCATCAATATCGTAGCTCTCGTCTCTCGTCGTCATCGTCATCGACGTCACCACCATCATCGTCACTTTTATCACTATTACCTGTATCCTGTATGCGGAAAATACAGCAATTTGCTTTAAATCTTTGGGTCCCCACACATCTGGCCAATCGTCAGCAAGTTCACTAACACGTTTAACGACCTCCGATACTTCTGCAGCATTTAAGTAGAAGTTGTCATGCTCTCTCACGTCCAAACCCCTTGCTGAGTAGAACAATAAGGGCCCTAGTCTTGGATGAGCAAGCTTAATGAAGATCAAAACACAAATTAAATTTTCAAATGGATACTTCTCAAATAAAGGAAATTGTTTTGGTTTAAAGAAGGACTTTAAAACTACCCCTTATAGTCAAATGATTGTATACACAATTTATAGCTAAAATTGCTAAACTTCATCAAAATATATTCTTCTGCTCGCACCTGATCGTTCAAGTTAGAATATGAGTTTGGTTTACAAATAACAAAGAATTAATAAGAGATACTTTGCAAACAGCTTGAAATTAGATACGTTTCAACTGGCGATACTAAATATTAAAATAGTTACATTAATTCTTTATCGAATACTTGAATTCACTCTTTCTCGTCTAAACTGCTAAATAACTCCACTAAATTGAAGCCGGCTTAGTTTTACTAAGCTTCGATCAAAACACAGACATTTAAAGTGAATATTTATATAATGCCATCCCAGAAGATTTTTTTAAAAAGTTTAAACTAGTTTTCATGACCTTAGTACAAGTCGAGATCATTTGTTTGCACTAATGTTTTACCTCGCTATTGCGACATACAAGTTGTTTTCCGTAGAAACAATCCGATGGGAACTCAAGGATTTCCGCATGGCATCTGTAGTTCTCTACAAGGTACATTAGGTGGACTTGTTTGAACTCCGAGTCCCTGCATGTTTCATAATGGTTGAACAGTCTTTCTGGTAGCGACCGAGCAAGTCCCCACCGGAGGGCATACTTGGAATAGACCTCTGGACTTATCTGTTAAACAGTGAGATCAAATTGCACTTATATGATCAAATAAGATAATTTGTAAGGCCGGATTTCCAAACAAACAAAGAAGGCGAAAGTTTTTTTTTAATCATATTTTTCTCAATTGCGTTACAACAAAGGTTTTAGTTAGTTCTTATTCCCACGTTAAGTTGTAAAGTTTGTAACTCTCTGGCGTTTCGTGACCCGTTAAAGTTTGCTATAATGACGATTGTATAACTAAATTTCCGCAAATTTTGGGAAAAAAACTCAATAAACATTACTTTAATTTTGTTTAATGAGTTCGAGACATGATGGCAGGCGATGAAGTTCAGAAAAAGTTTAGCAAACATGTACGCAATTCGAGAAACTAGAAAAGAGAAGTCTTTAAAAATTAAACTTTGAAGACACATGCAGCCACTGCAAGCAGGTAAATTTGGTTAATCGATCTATTCCATTTTACATGGTGCTCACTGCCTGATAATCAAGAAAATGCCAGTTGTTCTCCAAAGTAAAGAATTTATCTTTCCAGGATCCAACCCTAATTTCTCTCTCTGTAAAAAACAATATGATAATAAGAAATTTCTGCCACGGTAGCTTGCGAGCCGACTCTTCTAATTTTTTGGGGGATAAGCGAAAGCGCCTGGGTGGGAATGAGAAGAAGAGCCTGTATGGAACCTATTGTCTATGTGTCGTAAAATGCGACGCGGTAGCAGCAATTTAATTGATGTGATGACGCGTGGCGTATATCCGAAACAAGGTTCAAGTTGAAAAATTCACATAAGAAGAAAGACGGCGGAAGGTAGTGGAAAAAGTGATCATGATGAAGTTTTCATTCGGTATTATTGCATGATTCTCAGAGAGGTTAGGGTTCAAGGTACAGGCGAAGATAAATCAGAAAGTTGCTGTTAGTCGTCTTTGGGATCAGTGGTGTTGATGTTCTTGCCGTTTTAACCGACTGGTTTCGGCAATTGTCTGATTTTTCAGGCATTTGTTATGGCTAGTAAACGGCAATCAATGATCATACAACGGCTATGGTTTATACACCTCTGAATAGCATAACAGAAGAGATACAGATACGAAAGGCAAATGTGCTCGAAATTTCACTGTCTCTTTGACCAAAATGAGTGCGGTGGAGCTCAAACCTGCTGATTTTCAGCTTTTTTTTGAGTCGGCGGAAAATGTGTTAGATGACAATTTCCTGGGTGCGATGTAAGTCTCGAGTTTCTAGTTCGAGCTACAACTTTCTCTGTTTGCAGTTATTGTCGATGAAGCAAATGTTATCAAGATAAATTTATTGGGTTTTCTATTGTTGTTTTTTACAAGAGTAAAAAGGCATTAAAAAAATCATGCTCATGCGTGCTTTTGTTGTATTCCTGCAAAAAAAACTGTGATATTCTTAGTAAGTAAATAAATAAATCTTGTTGAATCTGTACAAATGGCTTGCCGTAAATTGCTGTCTTGTATTTCACGGAAACAAGACTTGCAAATTTTTTTTTTTTTTAGTATAAGAGTGTGCATAGGGTTACACACTTTTTTTAATAAGAATCATACTAGCTATGTAAATAGTTATGCCAGTCTATTCAAGTGAAATTTATATTTAAAAACACTTATAGTTCTTGTTCTATTTGTTCTATTTATAACAAATTAGTAAATAAAATTTTGGTGAAGTAAAGTAACCCTCTGTTGTGTGCATGTTTTGTTTTGTTTTGTTTTGTTTTTTTTTTTGGGGGGGGGGATGGGGTGTTGCACGACATCTCCTTAAAAATGAGTTTTTGCAGGTTGGGATGTCTGCTATTAATACAAAAGCGTTTCCAATATCCGGTACACCGAGACATTAAAGCTGTTGATTAAATCATATGAAATGAAGTAGCTCCCTATACTGAATTTCTTCCAAATTCAGTTTGAGTTCAGTTTTGATGCCCCTTTTCTCCTTGTATTTCTGTCGTAGTATTACGCGCATGACTAACATTCGCGCCAAAATCGTGGGTATTAATCTGGTTCACTTTCGGTAAACAGACGTCCTAGATGTCCCTAGTTGGTTAAGCTCTATTAATAAGTGACCAGACGATGCATTACCTGCATATGATCTCCAGTAAATACGAGCTTTGTGCTTGGGCCCGCCAACGCTACTGGAGTTATCGTTTCCGGCTCCAGCGCTTGTGCAGCTTCATCAATAAGAATATGAGAGAAGAACCCTTGACCGAGCTCCAACGCATAAAGTAACTTTGACGTTGACAACGTTGTAACAACTATTCTATGATTCATGACGTCCTCCCGAGAAGGAAGCACAAAAGTGTGGTCTTTTATCAAGCAATACTTTTGAGCTGTCTTAGAAGCGGTTTCCACTCTGCAGAAGAAGGAAAATCGGTGTTTTAAATCTTTCTTAACCTTCGTAGAAAATTACTGTTACTATTAGTATTAAAAATAACAGCCTGAAGGTATTCATAACGAAACTACTAACTCACTACTCACTCACAGGCGTAGCTAAGTCATTTTACGAAACTGGTGGCCCGCGATTCGGAGCTTATCTGTGATTTTTATCTTATCCGTGCACGAAGTGCAGGATGAGATATTGTGAGGGGGCCAAAATGTCACTCCGTCCGGCTGTTAGCACGGCTTTTAGGACTGGGGCGAGCATTTTTAAAAATATGCAGCGATCAAGCATGGCAGATTTCTCTCACGCTTTGCATTGTGCTTTGTGTTAGTAAAGTCTACTCTACAGTTATTAAGTTTAATGTTTGGCTCTAGTATCCGATTAGAATCGCAGATTATTTTCCAGCCTTAATGACTCCCAAAGCTTAATTCGGTAAACTCGAACAAGATCGAGGTAGGTAAACAGTGAAGCTGGCTTCTAAAGTTTTTGACTTTTGTCATGGACCTTCGTTTTTCAGGCCAGTAGTTTTAACGTGAAGAACAGAATGACTCTGCAAAAAAACCAAAGTAAGCATATTAACTGCGGATCCGAGGAGGATCGTGGCAGTGTTTTTAAAATGAATTGCTATCCTTCCTTTGAATTAATAGAAGCAAAATTAGATCCAATTTCCGAGCCTTAAACATTTGTATATCCTGGAATTTCTCTAAGGAAAGAGTGTTCTTTTACAAGGAAAAATAAATAAATAAATAAAAATTGTAATAATATAATAAATCTTAAAAAATGAAACCTCGACATTTCATTTTGATTGAAAATGGTAAATGACTCAATACAAGGATGAGATAGCTTACAAGAGGCCCTTTTAATCTAATGAGCCGTTTAGATTTTGCGACTTCTCCTCGACGGGACACCAGAAGCTGGTGTGCATGCTTTATATTTCATTCTTTCCTCAATAAAACGTGTTTAAATCCTGGTTGTACCGAGAGTTGAAAATTTGTGTGATCCCCTTTTCTACTCAGCGTTTTACTTAAATAAAAACGATATATAGCGAGTGTATGCTAGTTCTCGTCCTACAAATAAACAAGTTATTGAATTTATCTTTAGTACTTTTTTTCAGCTTCTTTTCGTTGCTTTAAAGCGCATTTATTGACATTGCGAGCCACGTTCATGAAGATATTTAGGCGCTGTTACACTGCATAATATTCTTAGTGACCTTTCTTCGATCACTGGAAAGTGTTTGCCGGGCAGCCTGCGGATAAGAACTTTACAGTGCATACTGTTAAACGAAAATATAGGCAAGTTCTTTTGTACAATAAAGCAAAAATGAAAAAAAAAAGAGAAAATACTTGTTCAGGGAAGTTACAATCGTGTTGCCAGTTGCTGCAATTCGTTACGAGGAACTGAATTTTACTTCGTGCAACAAAAAATGTTGTGAGACTTGTTCAGCTACTTGTCTAATCAGCCGTCTTGAACCACATTCATTTCTCATTTTCGAAGTCTTTATTCTCCGCCGTCACTTGTGAATTGCAACTTGTATTAGTGGCAGTATTAGTCTCCAAACGTACTAGCTAGCAATGAAAGGGTGGGGGTCTGACACTGCAAGCAAGACACTTCACCACGGTGCGCCGAAAACTCAAAACCTTTATATAGAAATATAATGGCGCAACTACATCATTAAAGGAAAAGTGCTATTATCAGCCAATGACAGTTTCAAATTGTTGTCAGCAACATCTATTAAGGTGTGCTATGATTCAGCTAGTTAATTTTTGGAGATTCCTATAGTTTTAGCCTGATTACATTCTTTCACTCCCCTGGACTAGTCCACAATTAACGATATATGCATGGCAACTGAATGAAACATCAAGAAATTCCTGAATCTTACTTTCTGGATGGCTGATAAACTCTCAGTGGTTTGGTTACTGATGTTGTCTCCTGCTCCAAGAACTCGTCCAACAACTCAACGTGTTTATCCGCTGCCCTGTTTGAGTGTGTGCATAACAGAATTCGTTTACGGTCGCTCTTGTCTTTTACTATTTGTCGCACAGCATGGTGCAGTGTGAATGTTTTTCCTGCACCAAAGGGACCAAACACTACCAAAGGATAGCGGCTTCCCGGATCCACAATAGCTGATACGATCTCCCTTTGCTTTTCATTGAGCCTTCGGTCAAGAATCCAATTCCTTCGCTGACGGACCTTGACACAAACCATTTAAATTCTTTTTATAAAAGAAAACTTAAATTTTAGACTTTTAATTACATATGTAAGCCTAAGCAGACTTCTATGTTGCCTCCTAGAAAGTTTCTTGGCAAGCTTTATAAACTGTTGCACAGGTAATCTTGACCGCGCCATCTTATGCAAGATTGTTTTTGGTCACATGAACCCAAAAGCCAATCACCGTCACTGTGATGGATCAATGACACAGATATTTATAGATTAATACATATTATACTGGATAGGTCAGTCAGTGGACTGTCTATCAATTGCTGCCACTATGGTGGTCGGCTGATTCCTCAGTAGAAGAAAGGTCCGTTATGCCGTGGATAAGTCATCAGTCAATGATCGCTTGAAACGTCAGTTTATTAATACATTTAAAACGATAATTACCTCAACCTAGAGCTGATTATAAACAGGTTGTTCAATGGATAGGTCGGGCATTGGAAGGTTTACTTAATTAGTTGCTCTAACTCCTTCTCTGCCAGTTGATCTGTAGATTCCTTATGAAGACCATAGGAGGATTTTGGTCTGTCTGTCAGTCAGTCTGTCTGTCTGTATGTCTATTCAATTCACTTATTTTTATTTCCACTGTTTCTCATATGAATTAGTGGACTGTCCACGCGCCAATGTTATATACTCTATGTACCTACCATCCTTTCTCGCTGAAGTGACTCCTTTGGTTCTGGAAAAAGTAAACCAAGATGTCCTGTATTTAACTTGTCGATAGATTCATGCATTTCACAGAATGGCACACGATTCACTTGAAACTGTGCGTCAACTTCTATTTCTTCCTTATCGTGCAACAAACAAGCCGTGACCATCGCTGATGAAAGCAAAACTACCAAACACTTTTTATCATCTTCAATGGCATACAAAAGTGCTTCATATACTCTGGCGGGAATAAAAGTAAAATAGCTGATTTCCCATTTAAAAGCGAAAAATGTTATTATTTAAAGGTATTATTCATTAATAGAAACAGATTTTCTTCCAACCTTGTTTTCATAGCATGGATGAAATACTTTCTTTTTGTTATAATAATTAATAACTGTTTTAGTAGCACAATTCAAAAATTGTAGTAGAGATAGCAGTCATAGCAATAGTAGAAGTATTGTAGTAGTAGTAGTAGTAGTAGTAGTAGTAGTAGTAGTAGTAGTAGTAGTACTAGTAGTAGTAGTAGTAGTAGTAGT
>JANCMA020277011.1:0-12365 GCA_024336925.2 Zoanthus solanderi | reverse complement strand
TACTCCGCTGCGCGTCGTATTTTCAACTCTCTTCTCAGTGTTTGGAAATGTGATGAAACACTGTCTCTTGTGTTTGATATATTACTTGAACGTTTTTGGAAACTTCGATAGTTGTAATATCGGTCTACGTACTTTTTAACTTTGTAAATATTTTAGAATTATGCAATTTTTTTGTTTAAAAACCACCTCCTGAGATGGGGATACCACCTTAAACTTTGCAATATTGGTAGACATTATTTTTGAAAGTACAGTATTTCTTGAAGTATAAGTTGAGTCAGTTTATAAGTCCATCCGCAACTTTTTGTTGTGACTATGCAAGATTCTAAAAGGAGACACACAAACTTGGACCCCCCCCCCCCCCCACATCATTCCCAATGCAAAGATAAGCACAAGCATAAGTATGATTGCAAGGAAACAAAAAGATTACTTTACTTTAATTCAATGTCTTGTGCTTGCACTTTGGTTTGCAATGCTAGTAAAAAACAGGCTTAAACACGAAACCACACTATAAAAGGGTCTGTGCCAGGCGATCGTCATCTGCAGTTGTCACTCAATCTCTGAACTTCTTCAGAGTTGTCTCACCTGTCTTTTAACCAATTTCTTTTTTTTTTTTTGGAATAGCTACAACCTACTTTTTCTGAATCTGCTCAAAATCTTGAATGTTTAAGCCCAAATATCTTGCAAACTAAAACAACAGAGCAGACAGGAAAATGATACCAGTTGGTTGTAGCATAATTAAACATGCAAATTTCAAAATCGATACTCAAGAACTAAAAACGTTTGTTGATTTCTGTATGTGTCGAACTGAAGGGAATATTATGAAACATAATAAAGAAATCATTGCAAATTTTTATTTTTAATAACTTTCACATATACGAATAAATTTTTTGTAACGAACTTTTGTAATCATTCTTCTGAAGATGACATAAGCTAATTAACAGCATCTTGCACAAGGTATGGAGAACAAAGGCTATAGCAACAACAACAAAACTACGTATTTTCAACTCAAACGTAAGTCTATACTGCTCTATGGATCGGAAACTTGGCGGATTACCAAAGCCATGATAGGCATATTCAAGTATTTATAAATCGATGTCTGAGAAGGATTCTTAAGGAAATGGACTTGGACTGGGCACACGCTTCAGAAAGAGAAAGACCACATTACCAGACAGGCATTAACGTGGAACCCGCCTGGTAAGCGCCGGCGTAGGAGACCTAGGAATACATGGAGGAGCGTAGAGTCAGAGATGAAGAAAGAGGGACAAAGCTGGATGAAGTTAGAAAGGGTTGCCCCAAACCGAAAACGATGGAAACTTATTGCTGATAGCCTATGCTCAAGGTAAGAGTGAAAAGGTAATGATGATGATGATGATGATGATGATGACAATGATGATGATGACGATGATGATGATGACGATGATGATGATGACGATGATGATGATGACGATGATGATGATGAATTAACAAAATCAATAGTTACCTGATTCTCTTTGCTGCCAACAGATTTGAAACTTGTATCTTTTGTTATTTTTGGTGTGTCTATTCCCTCTTGTGTTCTCTTAACAGCAGTCGACATTGAAGTATCTGATGATGATGCCAACGTACTCTCATAATCAACTTCTGATATAGTATTCCATTGTTCCTGTTTCGCCACTGCTGAAGCAGTTGATATTCTTGGTTTTTCTGAAGTTGACAAGTTTTCATCAAAGATTTTGAATCCTGGTGTTGCAGGAAATTGCTGTGCTTGGACCTTTGAGACTGGTTTGAAAGCCGAGGACCTACTAACTTGGAGCAAGGAACTATTTGGTACAACGGAGTCTCCTTGATCAAAAGTTGTTGCAGCATAGTTTCTCTGTAAGGAGTGCTGACAATTTTCTAAAACATACAAAGCAAAGAACTTAATATATCTGCATTCACAACATATGACTGACAGTTTGTAAATACAATAATTTTTCTGGGATATTTCAAAAATCACCAATAACATCTTTTTCTTCAGCAATTTAAAGATTATTTATTAAGGCTTGAAAACTAAATTCTTCCCCAATCCTACTGACAAATCAGATACATGTGATGTTACTGGCAGTAACTTCACCAATAGTAAAGAGAATGCTACTCCGATGAAGAACTACAGTCTGAAACATCAGTTAACATTTTTTACTTCACCACTGTGCTATACTTAAAAAAATATCAATTTGTTTCTATTGAAACACAGACAAAATATCTTATTATTTTATGTGACATATATTTGAGGCAGATGACATTCTATTGAATGTTTTCCAGAACCTTTGAAGATGAGATATTTGTATTGGTAACTTTTTATGTATTCAAAAAGAAATGAAAAGGAGACAGTAGAGATGATATGATTACAGTTTATGAGGAAAGACACACAGAAATGGATTATACCAGGTTATTCAAAGTTATCTATTAATTAACACACATGCATATTAATTATTATCTTTATAGGAGTTGTTTACCGTTTCTTATTTCTCCATCTTCAAATGAAAGGCTTTTCTTTGCTGTAACTTTCCTTGGGAAAAGATATTTCAACAAGTATCTCAACATTGGTATTAATGATATTCATAATAAAGCTTTTAAAAATATATAATTTGGCATAAGGCTTGGTTAGCCCAGTTTTTAAGATTAATTTTTCCTTCTGTAGCTACAAAGCACTGGGTTTGATCCCAGGTCTTACAAGTTGAATTTTTGTGCAGCCCTCTTTCCTGCCAAAGCTAACTTAGCTTTCCATCCTTCCGAGGTCAGTAATTAGAACATCCAGCATTTGCTAGGGGAAAATCTTTGATGGATTAGTGTCCCATTCAGAGGAAGACAAAGATTCTAAGCTAAGAAAAGGATTCTTTTTTTCATAATTTGGTATACAGTGAAAATCTGTGAAACGTACAATTCTTATAATATATAGCCCAAAATTGATATTGAAATTGAAAAATTGAAATTAAATTCCAAAAAGGTTTCTTAGTTTTTACTTTTAACAAGTTAAAGAGAACTTAAATGTTTTGATCAGAATTCATTGTTTTTGCACTAGCCCCCAATTTCTTGTGATTTTTTTTTTAAAAACATCTTCAACTGAATCACATTTTAACTCACCTTTCATGTGGAATAGTAGGTACAAGATCTTGAGGCTGGTAAGAATAGTCTTTGACCTGATTGTCAACTTTCTGGCAGCTTGCAATTTCCATTGATTTATCTTTATCACAAAAAGAAATATTTCTGTCTAAAACTTCAGGCTGATATTGCAACTGTGGTATTTCAGGGGAAGGAGCAACAAGAGAAGGGAGATCTACTGACGATCTGTTTAGTATGTCAACAGCCTGTTTTGGCTGGTCGCAAGGCTGAGTCTGTGAGTGGTGTACAGGTGATGAAGAACCCTCCTTCATTTTATTAGCTTTTCTCTTCATTTCCTTGTATGCAAAGTACCTCTCGAGACAAACTTCCTCCAGTTGCCTTTCACCATAAAAAGAATAGACTTCATTCTTTGGGTACATGACTTTAAAATTTGTCTGTTTCACCTCCTCTTGCTGTGGAGTTTTCTTTGTGCATTTGCCTGTTGCTAAAGCAGCAACAATTCGAGCTGCTCTTAGCTCCTCAAAGGAGAATTCCTCTGTTCCAGCATAGACTTTGTCTTTGCAGTACATAACTTTGAATTTTTTGTCTTCTGTGTTTTCTGCCTAAAAAGAAAATTAACAAATATCAATATGGTGTCATTTTGTTTTCAAAAACCTAATCATTTTGAACAGACAACTCTACTTCCCTTCCAAAATTTTTAAAGGTTTAAAAAAAAGTGCCAATCCATTTAGGCCAGACTAATTTAATGTTTAGAAGCACAGACATGACCATCCCTGTTTCACAAGAAATTAAAAAAAAAAGAAAAAAGAAAAAATAGGCTTTTTTTAAGAAAAATAATATCAAAGCTTAATTATTTCATCAAAAACTTATTTTAAAATGGTTTCTAGTTAAAATTTATGTGCACCAATTGTGTTTGGGAATGCTATTCTTAGAATTTATTTTTTTGAATTTCTTTTAATGCTAGCTTGCTGTTTCATAAATGTTCATACAGTGTACTGTATTCATCATCATTGTCATCTTTGTTTAATCCTTTGTTTCCAGCTCCTGGGATCAAACATGACATGGGTTGCCTACACTGATGTTTATCCTCTGCCATATCTTCTGTGATTCACAACTTCCTTATGCCTTCTTCCATTACCTTACTACAGGCCTACCTACTAGCATTCTACCTTCCACCTTCAGCTCCAGGTTTAATAAGTATTAAGTAATTAACTCTACTAATGTTAATTAGCCTACTACTGCTCTGGGGAGAACTACTATGTGGTGATTATGATGATGAAAAGGATGTAACTTTAAGGGTAACCAAATTTTAAAATCAAAATCTCTGGCTTCTCAAAAATAGGTTTATGTTGTAGCTCAGATTCAATATGATTTTGAACTGGTTCAATTTATTTTGATCCAGTGCAATATTTCTTGCACTGGTACAAGTTGTCTTGAAATGGTGCAAACCAGTCTGTTTTTTTTCAAACCAGTTTATTCTTCTCATATCCGTCTCAGACCAATAACTAGTGATATGTAGAAAAATTGGTATGCTAGCAATGGTTGCTTGCGTGGTCAAGTGGAGATGAAGTACAGTAGGACTCAACTGCAGATCCAAACAAATCCAAAAGTCAGTTGTTCAAATCCTGGTGTGTTCCAAATAAAAAAAAAAGAAAAAAGAAAAGGTGTTTAAGTATAAGATGGTAATAAGAACAAGAAAAAAATAAAAGGAGAAAAAAATAGTAGAAAAAAATAGAAGAAAAAAAGGAGAGGTAAGTGCAAAGTAGTGGTGGGTGGGTGAGTGGGGTAGTGGTGGGTGGGTGAGTGAGAAGTGAGAAGGTGAAGGTAAAATTATTAAAAATATTCTGTTCTTTTAATACCCCCCTAAAAAACCAATCCCTTGTTTTATTTATGACTCCCCAAAATAGAATCCCTTTTAGAATGTCAGACTGTACCAGTTTTTAAAAGACAGCTTGTACTGTACCAGTACACGAGAAATTGTACTGTTTTAAGAAAGATTGAACCAGTTCAAAATCATATTAAACCTGAACTACAACATATATTATAATTGTGTTAAAATGGTATCATGATGACTGTTTTCTTAACCAGGCAACTGTCATGGCAGTGGATTGTACTGGGCAAAATGCTGTTTTAGCAGCGTAAGTTTTTTTAAATTGTAAAGAACTGAAATATACAAAATCTTTTAGGCCAGTTTAAATGGATTAAACATGTTGGTCAAACATCAAACACTGTTGGATGCAACATGTTTGACTCATTTGAACTGCTCAATTGAACATGTTGGATAGTGTTGGATGGTGTTGGACAATGTTAGATGAAGTTTGACTTTGTTTAAACTTTTCATCCAACATCATCCAACATTTTCATTTGCATGATCAAATTAATATGCCATAATTTTGAGCCACGTACTGAAATCCAACATTGTTGGATGGTGTTGGATTTTTTAGCATCCAACACAATCCAACACTGATCAAGCACTGTCCAACACCATCTAACAATGTTGGATAATGTTACTTTGAGCAACATGTTTGACCCATTTAAATGGACCTTTAGACAGGTAGACCTTAATGTTTATAGAGATTCTAACTATTGTAGCTGTTCCCTTAGGTAAGGTAAATGCTGTTGAGCAACGGTTTTGTATAATTCAGATCATTTCATCAATTGATTGTTTGCAGTGGTTTTTGCAATTATTTCTTTCTTGTCTTTGTTCATTCTTCAAGGATGGTCCTTTTTATTTTTTTCGGTAAATGTCAATAGCCATTGCACAAGCTAACAAATTTGCTTAGGGTGAAGTACAAAAAATGAATTGAATAACTAACTGTTTAGTTTAGTCACAATGAATTTACCCCTAAAATATTTTCTTGATGCATGTTCTTTTAAAAGCAAATGCACGTTGGACTTTAGGATAGGACCTTAATAAATTTGTGAAAATGGTGCATGCTGTATATTTTATCTTCGTGATGATATTAATTTTCATTGAGAACTTGTTGTTTGGATTATGAACTACAGTACTTGGGCAACTCATATGAAAATAACCACTAAAGTTTGAAAGCCATTTTCCCCACTCAGTGTACAGAGGTAGTGGTACTGTATTTCTGGCTCTGTTTAAAACCTTCTTTGTTGTTTGTGTTCTTATAGTCGAAGAGGGCTGGCATTTGTGGATCTCAGCAATCCATTTGTAACTGCCAAGAAAGTTGCCAGAAATAGCAAATGGGATACTGGTGCTATTGAATGGAATCCTCACACATCACACTCACATATTTTTGCAGCAACTGTAAGTTATTCTTGCAAGGAAAAAAAGTTGGTGTTACACTTCAAACAGCTTTAGGAAATGCTACATGTAAGAGATTGGCTAACAGAGAAAATGTACTGACCCTTTCCACTGGCTTTGCTCCTTAGAAACTCATAGATGCCAACTCTCCTGCTTCTGGCAGGAGACTTATGCTTTTTTGCCTCATCTCCTGCTCTCCCGCTTTGGTACTTACAAATCTCCCGCTTTGGTACTTAAATCTCCCTCTTTTTACATCTACTAATATTGAATACTTATTTAATACTTGAGGACTTACAACACTATCGAGGGTCATAATATTAGAAAACTCGAAAGGGTGAATACGTTACTCTTGCAAAACAAAGATCAAACATCGAACAGACTGTTTAGGCGATTTTTATAGTGCACGTGCTGTCAGCCGTCATCCTCGTATTCCATCATGGATACCCCACTGTACTGTCAAACTGAAACAGTTGCGAGAACCGATATTTTAAGTCAACCAGAACAACTTAAATAAAAGTCAGCTCACAAAAATGTCTCCCGCTTTTCAAAGTTTTGGGGTTGTCATGTATGGAAACTTACAGCTGTAAATTAAAGAACAGGCTTGTACAGAGATTCAAACCCTCCTGATTGTATCGGGAGTCTCTCAATTTTTGGTGCAGTCACCCTATCTCCCTTTTTTTACCAGAATCTCCCTATTTTTTGTATAATTCGACAATCAAGGAAAAAAATATATATTTTAAAAAAAGTTGTTTTTGTGTGATAAATACGGTAATGAGTCAATATATTAGAAGAAAATGATTTAAACTTTCTTCCTAAATGCCGTATTTGACTGGGAGCAACAACAATACTTTGTTCCCATCCAGTTGCTTTTGCAACTCCCCAAAGAACATGTGGTGACCATTCTTGCCCACATTTTTAATGCCTGTGGCGAATGGAACAAAACATGGGCATGTAGGCTCTTTGAACAACAACATCAGCAAGAGAATATGGCAGAAAAAAGAGTTCATGGGTGGGAATACCTAGGAAAATCTTCCTATTTTTGAGCTTCAGGGGTTGGAATCTCTGCTTGTAGACTGGTTTTTGTCTGAGGAGTTTGTTTGTTGATTTTGGGAATCAAGCACTAAAAATGCAAACTTGTCTGCTATTTGGGTAAGGGAAATTTTGAAAGTTTAACCCTTTGAAATGGCATTTAATTTCTTACTTTCTTTTCCTTTTACATTTGATGGTCACAGTCAAAAAGTAGTTCATGTTATTAATGTAGTTATTAAATAAATGTTATTAATTGAAATTAAAGTTCAAGTTGTTTTATTTATCATAAAAAATACAAAAGAACTGTGCCTAAGGCCATAAACTGTGAAAAGAGTATAATAGATCTTAGGAATAGTTCTTTTGTATTTTTTATGATAAATAAGAGCTTAATTGCACCTTAATTTGAATTATTCCTTGAAAATGAAGTCAGAATGACTTTGAAATGGTGGACTTTAGTATTAATTTTTATTGTAAATAAATTATACATAATCATGTTATTTCACCTCAATTTTTAACATTAGCATTTCAATTTAATTAGCATCTCCTCAGGTTTTGTTCTACTTTAAAACACAAAATCATTTTGAATTTATTGAAGACTCGGCCATTTTCAAGCCATGGGTTAAACCACAAAAACATAGGTGTTTTTTCCCCTAGGCTGTAAAGTGATGGTGCTGACGTCACAGCATCATTGTCCCAGATTGACGTTATTGTTAATGACGTGAAAAAAATGTTTTTTTTTTTCTAAAGTCAAATCAGAAAGCAGAGGTCTGGAGATGGCGAGAAAGCACAGGAGTCCAACAACAGCTACTCAGGGCTCACACAAGAGCAATCAGGTAATTTTTACCTTTAGGTACATTTCAAAATCCCAGAGTTACAAACTAAGGCTTATGAAAATTGACAAATTTAAAATTTCCTGCTGAACAATAACCAATTATTTTTATTCTTCTAGACAAACTTAATAAAATTGTTTGGTTCCATCGACTGTTTCTAAAATTGCAAGGAATATCGTCATCAATAATTTTTCCTTTCAAGATCATGATTGATCACTTTTAAGGTTTTATCACCCAGTTCAGAAGAATAACAAAAATCATTTCTACTCTTTAAGGCAAACAAAATAATGGTCACTTTATAGGGTTTCATAAACTGGGTCCAAAAGGTCGAATATATAAATCTTCGTAGGGTTTCATTATTTGATTTAAAAATTGAAATGAGTAACACCAATACATGTAGTTTGAGCTTAACTACAGAATACCCTGCAACTGTTGGTAGTTTATTCCTGCGCATTCGTCATTCTTTAAAAATAAATGTGCTTTTAAATCCAGAACAATTGTTGCAGAGATTTCTGTAGTTACTCCTAAGTTAGTATTTATTTTATTTTAAATGAACAAAAGGTTCATACTAGTAGTTAAAAATGTAATTGGTACATCACTATAAGTTGAATGCTAATTTACAGGTTGTCAATTATCCATGACGGTTTAGAATCCCATTTGTAGGAGGCAAAGCAGTTGGCTATTTACATGACCTGCATAGCTGGCAGTCTTGTTGTTAGGTTGAAAAATTTGGGAGGGAGAGAAAAAGACCGCCTGCCCGAAAACTTAGCATTTTGCATCCCGCCTTCTTATTTACCAGAATGTAGCTGACCAATAAGAAAGCGAGTTAAGCTGTCATTAAATTAAAAAACAAGTTAAAATGTACGTCTCAGTTCAAAACAAACTGGAAGTTTTAGAAAACCTAGCAGTTCTCCATAGGAGCTGCGGAATGCCTGCTTAGCAGGTTTTTATTTTGTTTTCCCATAATATAGAAATAAATTGATAAAAATAAGTAACATTCTGTGATAGTAATTTAAATTATCCTTCTAAAAATCAAAAGTTTTAAAACTTGTATAAAAAATACATTTCTCAAGACCGAATTATAGTTAAACAATTGGCGATAAAATGTCGAAACAAAAAGACTTATATTTATTTGGTTACCAGAAAAAAGTCTAGTACATCCCATCGAAATACAGTTATTAAAGGATTATTGTACTCTTTGTTAAAAACAAAAAGCCGTCCACCATATTTTCAAAGCCGTAAAGAAATAATACTAATAAACTAATGTGTCGTATTCAGGCTTTTCGGTTTTCCTGTCCACGTTTTAAATTGTATTAGAGAGCTAAAGCACCCGGCGTTCTTGTTGTCACGGAGGCCTACAGGAACTAAACTGTCAGAAGATGTCGCTTGCCTGATCACGTCATATGGTCGTGGCGATCTTCACGGAGGCCTACATCCCGCTTTTTGCCTCCGACTCCGTGTTGGTCTGTCAGAACTGAAAAGTTTTTTTTTATCAAAGAAATGGCTTCAAGCACCAAAAAAATCGTCAATAAATCTTTCTAAGTAAATAATTTACTTACATTGACTTACACTGACTTTTGCTCCAGGTTCTTGCCATGTGTATAACCAATTTTACAATTAGTTTGTTTACGACTGGGCGCTTCAAAGTTAGTTTTCCCGCCTTTTTACTCCGTCGTTGTAAATACGCGCGCTGCTTAAGTTAAAAATTCGCGCCAAAAACGCCTTTCTCGATCCAGTCCACTCACGGAATATAGACCTCTGTCGTGAAGAAATGATCCGGTGCTTAATATCCGTTAACCAACACGGGCACGGCAGCAATTGCCTCAAGTAATTTGTTTCTGCTATCCTTTAAAAAAGACACTTCTGCTACTTGCGGGCGGAAGCAAACAGAAAGTGAGATAGCGCTTCAACAACAGATTTCAAAATTCTGTCTGAAAGTTATTCGGCAGTTAAATTTTAAACGATCTCAACTACGCTAACTGCAAACTACACTCGTTTTTTTTATAAGAACCAGTAAATTTTGCCGAGGCTCATTGTTCGTAACTTTTTGGCTGCATCAACTTCAATTTGTTCTTAATTTGTTCTAATTTCTGTGAGCGGTTTGACATGATGAGAAATCAAAAGAAAAAGACAAGGCATTGAAAAACAATGCTGATCGTCTTTGACTGAGAAGTTGGTGGAGAGTGTTAAAATACATGGTCAGAATTAGTTGGCAGGACAGATTGTCAAGGATGAGGGAAAATATCAGATTGTGGATGAGGAAGAACAGTCTAAAATGGTATATACGGACATTTTGTTAGACTGTCCCGGCAGAGAGGGTTCTTTCTAAAGAGAGCAATGAATTGGAGGTGAAAGGAAAAGGAATTAGGGAAAGACTGAAAAAGACGTGGAGGAGGTATGTGGATGAATACGTGGAAAATCAGATGTGGAGAAAGAGCTAGTGGAGAGAAGAGATGAATGGAGAATGGCCATCGAACATCTAACTCTGTAATGGGAATAGAGTCGGAAAATGAAGAGAAAGAGAGAGAGAGTTTTACAATTTTGAATCATATTTATAAACTTATTTACAATTAAAGTTTCAAAATAAAGATTACTTCATGGAAAGCGCGCACATATGGGATTTTTGTATGAGTTGAGGATGTATCTGAAATTGAATAAGTGTAGTGCAGTGAACGAGTGAGATCTCTGATACAAAACCAATTAACTCATGCAAAAAATCCAGTATAAAGTGCTTTTCATGCTGTAATTTATTTCTTTTTTACATACAGAGATTTCATTGCTTTTATTTATTCACCTTTAAACTGATTCGCTTACATCAGAAAAAATTATCACTGTGCTGGTTGTTCAAACTCTTTGTCTTCAATAATATACAACGATATTTGCAGGCTTTCAAGTGCTAAAGCTGAAAATTAGCTCTCTCAGGCTTGAAGGCTCGACATCTTCATCACCTTTCACTGGTATAGCCATTTAGCTCATCTGGTGATATTTCCTCAACTATTCTCGCTTTTGAATTACTTTATGAACAAGAAAGACAAAGCTGTCGAAAACACAATTCGTCTTGAATGTGTTTTGTGATAGGACGAAATGCTTTTCTTGCGTGTGAGAGAATCGTTTCGCCTCTCGGATTGGCTAAAGAAATTGCGAACTCGATTTTTTCATAATGAATTTTCATAAGAAAATCTCAGTATGTACAAAATAAAAATAGTTTTGCCATGGTGAATAAGTTGTGAATAAGTTGTATGAACAGTATGATCATGAATGAATGTTGTGAAATGCCAGAATCAACTATTTCCGCTTCCATTTTAAAGGAGAACTGAACCCTAAAATTGACATTTCATCGTTTGAACATTTCGACATAGTAGAACAACTATATGAAGTTCTTTCAAACTGTTAGCCGAGCAGTTCAAAAAATTTTGATGTTTTGTAACGAATCGACAAAATTTGATCGGCGGCTCAATATATGTGATGTCAGCAGTTGTTTATGACATAAGTTACGATACTAGAATGATTAAAACGAGGAAAACCATGGTTACTGTGCAGCTTTTGGCTGCTATAAAAGAAAAAAAAAATTCGCAAGACATGCAGATTATCCAAACAATATCAAGATTTCGGAGCGCACTGCCATATTTAAGCTCTGAATATCGTAACCAACGTCATACCATACCACTGACAATCTCATTAGCGAACACGGTATCAAACCTTTTCACAGAGGTAATCTACTATACCAATAGACTCAAACAACAATAGGTTAGTTTTAGCATTCAGTTCGCCATTAATGGCTTACATTCATAAATTAAGTTTTGTTTGTTCGTGTATGTAAAATGTGACCTTATTTCTTCTAAATAGTGATTTGAACTGGTCATGGTTTGATCAATCATTGCTGGCAACTTGTTCTGTTGACCAATTCATTTACATGTGGGATCTGAGGTCAGTAAGTTATTGGATACAGATTTATGGCAAGTTGCAGTAGTTGCAGAAGTCAGTTTAGTAGATTTGTACTTAGGTTCGCTTGTAATCACCAATAATGGGCACTAAAATCACATTTATTTCTACTATTGCATTGATTGCTTTAATTGAGAATGTTAACCCTTTCAGTGCCAGTTGTATTTTTAAATTCTCCCAACCTGAGCCCATACTTTTCATTGAACAAATTTGAG
>JANCMA020276906.1:0-12365 GCA_024336925.2 Zoanthus solanderi | reverse complement strand
TTTTTTTCACGACGTTTCGGTGTCTTCATGACGCCATTGTCAAGTGAAATGATTATACAAGTGGATAACTTACAAAATCAATCTGAATTAACATAAATTAGCATAAATTAACACTAATTAACATAAATTCCCAAGCCTGTCTAAAAACACCCTGTTCGAGAGTTGAAGCCATGCACACTTGCATGTTATGCAGGAGTTTACCTACAATCCTTTAACCAAAAATTAATGTTATTTTTATACTCTATTTTCTGATATGCTATCAGCATACAAATCTACACAATCTATCGCTCTGTTCTTACATTAATCCATACCATGTGACCAAAATCCCACTCTTTAGCAAATTGTTTGAAACGACTGGGTTAGGGTTTAGGATTGGGCGGCATATCTATTCAATAATTTCCTCAAGATACTCGCCAGATTTAAATTATATTCAATTGAAAGAATTGCTGGAGCGAATGTTCAACGTTGGTTGCGATGTCGTCCTACCCTGATTACGTTTTGACGTACTCGTCTCTGCCTCATCTATTCGCCGACACACTTCAGAAAGTAGCTATCAAACGAGCACAATTTTTGAAACGTTTATCTCAAAGCCAATTTTTATTGTCACATATACACAAAAAAGATAATCGTACGATCCCCCTATCTATAATACCCGCAGTAGAGATTGAAGTTTTTATAAGTCAATGAGACATAGTCAATGAATTATGAGATAAATTTTTTAACCTGTAAAAAAACACTAGTAACCTTAACCCCAAACCTAACCCTAAAGCCAACCCTAACCCTAATGCAAACCCTAAACCAAACCCTAATCCTAACCTTAGGTGGAAAACCCTAACTAACTCATAACTTGACTCATGACTCATTTGACTCGTAAAAAATGACCTCTCCCGTAGTAATGTTAAGTTGTTTACTGCATAAAGTCAATTGGGACCAGCACTCACCTGTGTTTAATCCACCATCTTTAACAAGAAAAGCCGGAAGCTCGCTATAATCTGAAAAATTACAAATCAATTTTAGCAAGGGAGAATTTACCAGTTTCATTACAGCAATAGAGTAATATAAACAACGTACGCCTGCATTAGCACCTCGTTCATCGTTCCGATAACGTTTTACTGAACATTTATTTGTTATTTTAAGTAAATTGTAGAGAAATACAAAGGCGGCCCCGCAAAGGCAGCTATCTGTACAAAGGTTGCATGGTTTAATGATTTGAGGACCTTGCTATTATAGCGGGTCGGCAAAGCGTAATGACTGAGATTGTTAACCCTTGGTGCATGGCGCTTGGGTCAAATAGACCATTGTCGAGTTTGCAGCTGCCGCTGACAACTATGACAACGTATATTGAATTAAGTTCTGGACATGAGAAGATAAGTTGTGTATCATGGAAACTAAAAACGTCTGCTTGTAGAACCGGCTGTCATTGAGTCTGTTTATTTTATTACTAACTAGTTCTGACTACTGTGTAGATAAAGGAAAAGTAGTCTACAATCGATCGGAATCTACCTTTTGCCTCACAGAGAAAGCTAAATGTGTGCTTATGCGCAAATGAAAAAATAGTAATCTATTTTTAAAACTCTTCCTCAAAGCAAAATGGTGAAGACCGAATTCAGATTTTACTCCCTACAATGGCAAAGCGGAGTTATGAGTTATTTGTATAAAACTGTTTATTACATAGATATGAGTGTTTTACTGAGAAGTAGACAACTCGTATTTTCCATACGAAACAGTATCCGGGATACGAGTGAGATATTTCCATATCCTTACAATTAAAGATATCGCTGAAGTCATTCCTTTGTTTTTCCTATGTTTTTCGTCTAGTTTTGATTTATTTTCGAAACACTCATGAATATCTATGTAATAAAAGAAAATTACACGTTGGTTTGAACATAAGAAGTTTATCTTCTTTCCACTTTTTTCCACTCGAAGATAAACTTCATATGTTCGCGCCATTATATATTACCTGGGTTGACAAGCCTTTCTGTTCGTCGCTCACTAATACTGGCAAGCTCGTGTATACCGATTGCAAGGTAATCAAGGGCCTGGTCAAAATAACAAAATAATTTGAAGAATCTATCTATATCCGCTTTCACAAATACAAGACAGTTGGGGGAGGTGGTGATATGCTGTCTCAATTTTGAGAAAATCGCTTGCGATCACGTAAAGCAGGAGATCTAGGGTCTAACTGGTTCTCCGAAATGGATTTAAATGTTTGCTTCTAATGCCGTTTTGAAATTGTATTTAGTAACAGTGGTTACTTAACATTGAAAAAAAAAAGGATTTTGTTTTTCTCGCTAACATATTTAATGTTCATTATGAATCCCCTAGATACGCGTCGGCTAATCGGTACGGCGCGTGAATTCAACATCTTTTATTATAAGCTAAACTGTTTTCCTGTTGTCTTGAAAAGGTCCAGGCTCTAGTATAGCCTATAATCTAGCTTTTTACAGCGGTGTTCCAAATTACACTTTTTTCACTGTAAGATTTTGAAAAACCAGTTGCTTTCAATTACCATAATTGTTTCTACGTACCTTGGCTGGGTATTCTCCGTGAAAGTTTCCACCAGAAACAGCTTCACCACGCTTCGCAAATATTAGCTTAAAACTGGTCAAGAAGATTGACATTTTTGATATTTCCTTTTCTTAAGCGAAACTAATTCTACACGTTTAGTATCCCTTAGGCCTGGCCGGGTAATTTATGAGATTTGGTATGTTATTTTATATATTTTAATCTGGTATGGGTAATGATTTTGACTAAAGTTTATGTTCCGATAGATCTAGTATTTAAAAAATTAAAAAGGGTAAGAATTTTTGTTCTCGAACTGATCGAAGTAGCTACCATTTTTATTTACTAACTCCCTTACGAAGAGACTTTGAAACAGTAACGAAAAAAGCCAGTAGACAAACGTGATATTACAAATTGTAACATTGTAGAATATTTTTAATGGTCTTTGTCCGTAGGCCAATACACGGATCTTTTTTACAAGCAACTTGTTTATAATCAAGCGCTATACTGTTTATAACTAGGCAACTCAAGACCATACGGGTGCATTTTTGGCAACTTTAATTTGCATTTAAGCAAACGACAGCTGACAAGTTTTATGTTGAATGATATTTCTGTATTTTTTCGTTTGAGTAGGGGACACGAAGAAAGTTTTCAATCGTTGAGGACATGAAGGAAGTTTTCAATCGTCAATCGTTGAGAAAACAGCGACTATGTTAAAATAATCTAAAATTTAAGCAATTTACTAAGCAACTCCAGTACTAATTTTAGCCTGAAAATTAAGCAGCCCTAGCCCGTCTACACTCTAATAATTACATTTTTAATATAATCGGAAACGTTAATCACATGTTCACGGAACATACATGAGTTTTTGTCTCAAGAGTTTTTGTTTTTGTCTCACCGTTTTGTTATTTTTTTCAGCAGCATTCTAGTTATGTCTGCATTCTAGTTATATCTATTTGTCTCAGCGAGCAATTGAACAAGGATACAGGATTATCGGTAGCACTGTTCATTTCCGTTTGAATGATCCCATGAACAAACTCAATCGTATCGTTGACAATGCCGTGCACCTTTTGGGATGGAAAGAAAACAATTTTATGTGAAAGATTCTGAAAATCTTTTACATGAAAAAAAAGAAAAAACATTTTCTTTTTTTTTGTTGTTGTTGTATTTTCTACCTTCTTTTGATGTACAGTCTTAATGCCTTTGGTCTTTTAATAATATATAAATGTATAATAATTACCGCATGACCTGGCTACTTAGTTCTATTAGTTTATCTATTTCTAAGTAGCTTGTGCTCTACCTACCCATAATTATACTGACTACCTCTTACCATTATTTACTACCATCTGAGTATTAAATAATGTTGTTGTTGTTGCTTTGGTTTGAAATAGCTAAACGACTGTCAGCCATTTTGTTTTTGTTTTCAAATTTGGCCCTTTCAGGTGTTTCCATAGCAACTTCCGTATTGCACTCAATAACCTAAAATGCACTCTATAACCTGTTTGTGTATTCGCAATTATCCAACCAGAAACAAGATATTTTCCTGAGAATATAATAAGTGAGGTTATTATATATCTAAATCAAATTCACGAAAATACTGTAACCAGAGGAGCAACTCCGATTAATTGAAACCTGGAAAAGTTTGAATTGAAGAGTTGGATTGCACAGATTAGGCGAACATGGTATGATTAAACGGCATTTTAACGTTGAATTTACCACATGTTGTGAAAACAGTGTTTTTAGGGGCAGGAATAGTCAGTGTTTTTTCTGTTATCAATATTTCATAATTTTGATTTTGAAGAACAGATAGCAATGAAACAAACAAACCTGCGGAATGCAACGCAACGAGTAGGCATCTTGCACCTTCCGGCAATGACGGTGGCTTTCTATCGAAGAAAAAGAAAATTATGTTAGCTGACAGGGAAAAGGGTGAAACGCAGTTTGATCAACATAGGTATATTCACCAGAAAAAAGCCAAACAATGCTGTCTTTAAAAGGAACATCGATGATGCATTAAAAAATGAAATTAGGTAAGGGTACGTGACTGGATAATAGTGGTTTGTTTACAAATACACCCACACGCTGGCGACATAATAACACGGCAAGAAACATAAAAGAATCTGCATATCTTCGCCTCCAAATGTTCGCCACCGTAAAACAAACCAATTTCAATGATTGTAAACCCGGTATTCAGTAGGTATTCAGGCAAAGTGTTGAATTCCATTTTAAAAAATGAAGCAGAAAAACTGATCAAAAATGTTGCAAAGTGCTTCGCAAGAAACCCAAACTTCAAACTTGTTTAAAAGGCAGGAAAATTTCTGGATGTGCATCAAACAAAATCTGTGTACATAAGGTAAGGGTTGAGTAAACTTTATTTTTCTTTTCATTGGTTCATGCGAAGTTTGCCAATTTAAACTTTCAGTTTCAAATGTCAAAGCTTACTTTTATATAAAACTATAGTCTTAACACGACAATTAATGGCCTTTGATTGGATTTTAAAGACGAATAAAATCATCAATAATAAGAAATAAAACATTGTAAACCTAACACGGTTTTATAATCAAGCTCCTAGAATAGATTTGTTAACTTTTCAGCGGCAACACACCTGAAATCTTAGATGGTTGATCTTCTCTGTCAAGTAGAGCGCGCATTCGCTCTGCAACTTTCATTTGACCCTTGTATGGTCTAATATCGTGAATGTCTGAAATACAAAACACTCAGTCAAATTAAGTGTGACACTTGTCCTAAGGAAATGAAACAGATTTTTTAAATCGTAGTAATCTAAATTGATGTAAGTTATTTCACTTAAAGGTTGCGAGAAAAAGCACTAATTGTCAAGTGTAGGTAGCACAAATGTGCTAGTAACTAACTTGAAGCCACTATATTGGGCACTATGGTCACGTTGGTAGCGGGCTTTACCCCTTAAATCTACCATAAAAAATAGTGATCCTGATTGCGAGCAGCCATAGACAGCTGTTTTTAGGCCTCATCAGCATGGCATAGCTAGCAATTGGTCAAATATATTATACTTCGATCTCTAATTGCTATAAAATAGCATGACTACCTGAACAATTCTATATATATTGGGCCATCAATTACATGAGCTTGCTCATGACTCATGTGTGAACACAGGGCCGTATACGCGTATAGCGAGCTTTTTAAAAAGCTGGAGGATATAACTAAGCAGCGGAGTTACGAGATTTTTAAGGATATCCGAGTGCATGCTTCCCCGGGAAATTGGAAAATATGTTTGTTTGAAAAAGTATTTTTTCGCTTTTAAACGCCATTTGAAACGAAATTAGAGTGTCTAAAATTGGTGAGACATTTCCCGTATATATTAGACTTTTTGTTAAGTGGTATATAGTAGCAACAAAACTTAAAGGAAATACTAGTGGAGGGCACGAGCCCTTCCCCCCTCCCCTCTCCTTATCTCCCTTTCTTGCTACAGCCCTTGCACATGTTGAATCTGATACAATAACGAAGAGTTTCTCAAAAAATGGCTTATTTCTTTTCTGTTACATTTTTAAGGCGAAAGGGCACATGCAACAAGAGCAAACTATTAGCATCGGTGACCTACATAAATCTTATGAACTGTTTTAGACGAGATGAAGGTACAAGGCTTGTGAATTTATGGTTACTTAGGATAAGACTGCAATTGCTTTTTTCAGGCAAAGAAAGTTCCTGCATACCAGCAATCTGAATGCAAAGGTTGGAAAAACTTAAAGAAAATAATTGCAAAATATTAAACTGATAGTTAATGTTGGAGAGGCATTTTTATTTCAAGTGTAAAGAAGAAAATAGTACCGACCTTTGTCAAAAGCTTTTGTTAATCCTCTTAATCCCTCCAGACTCAAGGCTGCAATAACATCGGCGTGTTTTGCACAGTTCTTTGCGCGTTCCAGTGCTACAGATTAAAAATTCAGCATTAAATAAAATGCATGTCGAACGCTTGAAACGTCAGCTTATGTGTTTCCGTTTATTCGACGATGGTTCAATTTTTCATCTTAGAGTTCATTAAATCGTTTCTTTCTGAATATTGTAAACTCATCCACTCATGGAATTTCCAACTTCTTTAAATCGTTTTGTGTACAGTTTACTTTTCATTTGTAGCCTGAGGAATGTAGCCAACATGAAACTCAGAGTTGCTATACACGAGTGTTTCTAGTGGCATATATTTACGTTTATATATTTAGAAGAAATCTAGTTACTATCTTTGCAAATACTGCAATCTGAGTGGCTACCGTACTCGCTATCTATTTAAGGGTTAGTTACGGCTGGATGTAAGTGGATTGCAGGCGACACGATGAAAAAAATTGTTAATAATGAACTCGGTTTTCGCCTAATTCATTATTCAAATTTCTCGTTCATTGTGTCGCCAGCGCGAGGATATATTTGTAAACAAACCACGAACTAAAGGTATAACTAACCTTTTTAATATGCAATGTGAGCTCAATTCATTGGAAGGCGCGATACATGACTATATATCGATTGGCGATAGAAATTGCGAGCTCGTATTCTAATTGTTAAATATATCATATATGTTATGTACAAATATTGATAAAAGAAATAATTGAAGGAAAATGCTAATGTTCGTTTGATATATGTTTTATATAGTCAAAGAAAAGATTCAAAAGTATTTAAATATTGCGAATGTTACACTAATTCAGTTTCTTTTAGAACATTGCGCGTGGAACTTAAAATAGTTAATAATAGTGAAAGCATGTTATACAAGTATCACAAAGTAAAATTCTATGACCTTGGCATATTATTTCAGTTCGGCCTCTTTCAACTCGTGCGTTGGTTTAGATATCTATGTATGGTCTTTCTATTTTATTGTTTTACAGCTGCTATTAATGATACTTGTCTCTTTTGTCCTTAACATGAAGGTATTTGTTTATAACTAAATAAGTTAAAACATAGTTTAGTTTTCGCTCTTTTTTGTTATTAGCCTTGCTAAAAGTAACGTACATGCGGTCCGCCCTGCTCTGACCAAAACTGTACTAAATGTTCGGAATTGTAGTTTGGGAAGACAGCTACTATACCGACAAAAACTATAATCAGGTCTAGAGTAGGGATTATCAAAGCTAAAGCCAAATAAAAACTAAAGTTACATAAGTATCCGAAGTGTACAAAACACTTACCTTCTGCTCCCATTGATGTGATGAGCTGTGTTCCGTTGATGAGTGCAAGTCCCTATGTTTTGTAAAACAACACCAATTTAATATAACAACCAAACGTTGAACAAATATGTGACATCTTGTGAAAAACAAATGTGGAAGGAAAGAAAACCTAAAACAAGTTATTAAGGTATTAAGAATGAGTGTCTTTGCACCAAGCTGGACTAACGACAAAAAAAAATAGCCTACGAAGTTAGTAAACATTTCCGTTGCTTTTTGGCGATAGTCCTTTTTGGTCGTTCAAAAATTGGGGCCAGAGCATAAAACGAAAAGCCCAAATTTTCGCACGAACAAAAAAGAAAATCTCGCCAACATCAACGGAAACGTTTGCTTCTCAGGCCAACAAAGAAAACCAAGTTAAATTCATCAAGCAATCACCATTTCGTTTTCAACCAAATTTACAGCTAAAGATTCCACTAAAACGTATGCAAACTGAATACACAACAGTTTTACTTCTATTGGATAAACTAGCTTATAGCCAACCATTACAGGCTGAATTCGACGTCAGTGAATTACAGGGTTACGAAAGGAAACATTAACTATATATATATACAAAAATCGTACCTCTTTTGGGCTCAGGGAAATAGGTTGAAGACCGTTCTTTTCTAGTACCTGCAAATCACCCAAAACAGCTTGTAAGGATAAGATTTATAAAACAGCAGATTCCTTTGCAAGGTCTTCAGTCTTGCAAACGTGGTTAGCACATTTTAATGCAAGATCTGCTCAAGAGAATACTGTCATGTTTCACTAAAGAAAGAAACCAGGAATAGCATATCGAAAATAAAAAGAGGGTGTTTTGTGCTTATATATTAAATCGGGCCAAAATATAATAGTGCATTGACTAAATACATTTATGGAAAAGCTTTCGAACTATTGAAAAGTTTCGGCAGCCTCAAGACAGATAAATAGGAAATAATTTTATCCATTGTATATGATGGATTGGTTGTCGACAATCCGGCCAAGACGGTTGGAAACAAACTTCATATGTGGGTATTAGAGTGATTTTTACACTAACCCATATTTTCATTTATTCATTATATACACGTGGACTTGTAACCATTCCATTGGCCGCTAGTGCTATCTATGGTTTTGAAAATCTTTCAGTTATCTCTTTTAGTTTTCTATAGATATATAGATATATGTGGCGCCTGTTGCGCCACGCATGTGAATCAGTTTTTTAATCAAGGATCACTTTTTAGCTGAAGAGTTTGTATCCTTATTTGAACCGGTACTTACAGTTTTAGCATCAGCGTATCCGGTCTTCGGACTCCACATGTCTCCCTGGCCCATCATACCGACTGCCAAGTGAGACAAAGGAGCCAGATCACCACTTGCTCCGACTGTTCCTTGCTCTGGGACGCATGGCAGACATGACGCTATTTGTATACAGAAACAATGTTAACTGAATGAGGAAAAACATAAGTATAGGAAAAAAACATTACACATCAACAGGGAAACGACACAGATTGTTAACATTAAACCCAAACAACTACACGTCCTCATCCATTGAATGGCGCGTGAAAGCTTGATCGCGACTTTTTCTAATGATCAATGAATGACATGTACATTGCCAAGATACGCCAAATAAGACATTTATTTTGGGTTTTCTAAAAATATTAATATATAACCAAAATGTAAGATAAATACTTGCAGACGCATTTATTAAATTCTTTTTGTAAAAGTTTAAAACAATTAGGATAGCAAAATTGATAAACTAAACAATAGTAAATTGCGAAGTCAAAGGGAAGTCTAAAGAACGTACCATTAAAAGCGTCGATGTATTGGCTCAAAGTCTTCAAAGTTATCCCGCTATTTAGAAAGGATAAAAAGTTTTTTAAAAGTATAACCATTGCCTTAGCCTGCGATATATAACAAAAGAATATTTTATACAACATTGTTTTAATTGCGCTGTTCTAATTACTACCTCTCCTAAGAATGAATCGGGCAGGCAAACATCCTTCAACAAGCCATTATTTCCAGCTACAACCATCGCCTCATTGGTTAATCCTCTTGTTCCCCAGCACTACCTTTATAATAGTAGTTCTGACATTTGTAATTGAGGAAAATGACAGAAAAGTTATTTTGCTGGCACAATCAGAAGGTTGCGAGGGGTTTGGGTATTTCGGTTTAATACTTTTATATCATAGTAGGTCTGACTGACTTGTAGTTTACGAAGCTGGAAAAAATGTCGGCCGGCATATATCAGAAGGCTGCGAGGAAAGTCGGAAATCAGGTAATTTGGTTTGTAAAGAAGTGTTTAGTTTTTTTTTTACAGCTAATTCGCTCTTTAGTTCTTTTGGCTTTGCTTCATCTGTTGTTAAGCTAGCCGTAGCTCATGCAATGATGGTACTCACTGGTTGTCACAATCATCAATTAGTCTCTTGTGGCTACAATGTGGTTTGAGTTTTCGTATTGCATGGGCTGTGTCACAAATATACATTATCTAGCGCATGATTGCGATGACTACTTTCTTAAGTATATTATTTCTTAGGAAGAAATGGGAGAGAACAACAATGTTATCCTGTCTTATATATTCCCGTCATCCCGATGGCTAAATATAGCACGACTGGAGTACAGGCCATTCATACCGGATCTCTTTACCTGATTGGTAGTAAACACAAAATATTTAATTTTCAACTAGCTGAAGCAAAGCCTGAATCTGACCGGGATGAATCCTAAAATTTGAGACACTATAGCCAAAGAAAGGCCCAGCTGGTGTCATTCCATCTCCACTGGGACAGTAGAGTTTGAAGCTGAACGTTAGAGAAAGGAAGATGAGAAACAACAAAAAAGAAAATGGCAGCTGCAACAGCTAGATCCTCCACCACGCTTCTCCTGTGAACTTTACAAACGCTCCTCCACTCAAGGATATGCCTCATGAGTCATCAGAGGCAGAAATAGAGACAGAGAAGAAGAGACAGTTAAAAGGTAGCCAGCTAAATTATTGGACACGATAAAACGTGACAACGACAAAATATCGATCCTGTTCTTACCTGTAACCTTTGGCCAACGTGTTAATCCTCAGTGCCATCAACATACGAGTGTTTTTAGGTGAAAGAATATTTCCTACTCCTGAAAACCAAAATGAAGGTTTAGCTTAGCAGTTAAGACGCTGTGGTGGGACCAAAGAAGGAAAGGGAAGAAAAGAATTGATTGATTAGTTGATGAATCAATGAAAAAGACATTGGATTTATTGTTTGACTAAATGGTAGTTAATTAATCAAATGGACGGCTGAGTAGGTGGATGGATTGTTGAACGATTGAAGATGGATGGATTGGATCACGGATCGGATGTATGAATGGATTGAGGGAAGAATGGATCGAAGGATGGATGTTCAGACGGGTATATGAATTGATAGATGGGCGGGCAGATGGAATGATGGCTGGAGGGATGCAATGATTGACGGATGGAAGGATTGATAGATGTCAGTTGGTTCATGGATTAAGGGTTAGATGTATGGATGGAAGAATGAATGGACGGGTTAAAATAACGTTACCTGCTGCATGAGATAGTACAAGGTTCGCCTGTAAAGTCCTGGTGAGAGAAAGTAACGCGAAATGGTCATAAATTAACCTTAAGAAATAAAAGGGAGACCGAATAACAGAATAAATTAAAAATACATAAACGTGACTAGTAAAGACCTCGTTAGTGAGCCAGAAAAAAAAAAAAAAAACAAGTGGACCCTGGTACAACATAGAAAGGTAGGAAGATGGTTTGTGAGAAGTCTGTTAGAAGTCTGTTTCATCGAAATGAGGAGATATCTTGTATCATCATCGGCTATACTTTGTTTAAAGTAACAATCAAAAATTGTTGTAAAAGTTTTTTGCGTTATGATCAAGCTGTATTGGTTATGACCTCACAGACAAGTATTGAACGACTTAAAATTGAGACTTAAGTATCTTCTCATTGTTTCAAAAATGTATTTTTTTATTGTTTAGGACTGGTGTTTTTTTTCCCTTCTTTGTAGAATTATATGTTTCATTTTGTCTTTCTGATATCCTTATATTTTAAAGCTGAGGAACTCAGATGTTTTTAATACAATCGTTTTGTGTTTAGAGCTTTAACGATGATATCAATGTAAATTTTGTTTTAAAAAGAGCTAATAAAAGGTAATTATTCTAAAGTGAAAATCATTTCTATTTCTGCTATTATTGTTATTAGTAGTATTGTGCTCATTATGCTTATTACGATTATTACAACTATTATTATTATCATATATATATATATATATATTATCATTATGATTATTATTGTTATTGTGATTACATCTCCGGATTATTATGATTGTTGTGATTTCTAAAAAGATATCGTAAATAAGATTTTAGTTTGAAACTTGAAAAGTCATGTCAGGAGAACAATGTGATGAAATGTTTGGGCCTATTTGATATGATTAATATTGTGATTATTATGATTATTGTGATTAATATTATATTAATATAGTTATTATGATTGTTATGATTATTATTTTGTTATTATGATTGATTATAACGATTATTATGGCTGATTTGAGTTTTATTGTTATTATTATTATTATTAATGTTATTATTATTATACATTTATATCATATTACTCATGTACTCATGTATCAATTCAAGTATAGCCAGTTGTTTATTGCCAGTATATGTAGTGAGATTTACAACTGTATTGATAAGCAAATAAAGTTTCCATTATTATTATTATTATTA
>JANCMA020276905.1:0-22191 GCA_024336925.2 Zoanthus solanderi | reverse complement strand
TTTTTTTTTTTTTTTTTTTTTTTTTTTTTTTTTTTTTTTTTTTTTTTTTTTTTTTTTTCAGATCCTCTAAGCTTATTTCAAGGGCTGCATTTCTGCTCCCGGAGAAACCCTTTTAAGACACATATGATCTGGGTCTGATGCCATAGCAAGGTTTTGTAGTGGGCAGTTGAAAAATGATAGCTGTTTCGGAAAAACGTATATTTTTAATTGATGAAACTTGGGTTTTCATGTGTCTGCCACCTTAAGCTGTTCTTCGTTTAATTTATGCAGCCAGTGAGACTGTATAATTTCTGCAAGACCACAGCCATCGGTTATTGCCAGGCCAATCTTCTCTTTATTTGTTATCTTTGCAATTTTATCGAGGATACTGGAATCGCTTTCATCGTTCTTCTGTTTCTTGCTGCTGTTCGTCGCTAATTCATCAACATCTGAATATATGTTGCCCATTTTTCGTTTGGAAGATTCTGCCGTTTGGGGTCCCCATTTCCACTGAACAAAGAGCTCATGGCCACCATCGTTCAATTCATTGAACATAAAAGAGCCAATAGCTTGTTATTTGGCGTTTTAGCCGTAATTTCACCTGATTCAGGAGTATCCTCGTCTTCTCTATAAAATATAGAGTCACCGATGTTGTCCATATATTCTTTTGGTCGCACGCCTAACATTCTAATATCATCAAATGTAAACAAACACCTCTGTATGCTCCGAAATACAATGCTCAACTTAAGCTCCGATATCGCGTGCTCTATCTCACATGACCTTGGAGCGACTTAAACCAATGACAAAATAGGCCATTCCGAAATTGCGCAGGGAACTGGGGCAAGTTTCAAAGTTTAACCAATCGATAATCTGGCACCTCACGTTGAGAATTGTCATTTGATTCGACCAAGTTTGATGCCTTTAGGGTAAACAGAGATCAGGTTATGGACCTTGAAACATGTTTCCAAAACCATGACAATTGTATCTAATGTTGAGACAGCGTCCCTCAAAATCATATAGACTTGACAAATTTGTATTGCCGTTTGGTACAATGTTTCAAGATCCATAACCTGGTCTCTGCTTACCCTAAAATCATCAAACTTGGTCAAATGACAACTCTCAACGTGATCTTTCATGTGGTGGAGTCAGATTATTGATTGGTTAAACTTTGAAACTCGCCCCAGTTCCCTGGGCAGTTTCGGAATGACCGACACCATCCAACCTCGAACATGTAGTATATGAAATCCAGGCATGAAAATCAGAAATCTAGAACGTGTAATAAAGAATTCAAAATTGAGGTATGAAAATCAGGAATCTAAAACGTGGAATCTAATCTATAATGATTCATTAATTTACGCAGTTAAGAAAACAAGGAAGCAGAATGTTATTCGAATTCTGATTCTGAGATCTTCATACTTAACTTCGCCTCGTGTATTGATAGAAGTATAAAAGGTCAGTTCAATTGGTGTTAAATTTTCCCGCTTCAATCAGCAGTTTGAAATCAGTTTTATTTTGATGTCGAATTACATTCTTTCAACAAGCTTTTGTTCTTGTTCTTCTAATCCTCATCTGTCAAATCGTGGTGACCAAGTTTTCAGCTAATTAAATAAACCAGAGTCAAACCTTTGCTCTCGAAGCTTGCGTTTGACCACAATAAAGCTTTCATCAGATTTTGTTTCAATTTCTTCTGATGCCTTTGCTTCGCATCATGTTTAGCAGCCTATGGTTAGGTTAAGTTGCAGTCCAGAGTTTGAAATTTCCTTCGCTGTCCTCATTACACTCTTTGATTGAAACTAAGTACTTATAGTCTTCTAAGTACCCTATTGTTTCAGTTTCAAGGCCAATAATAAAATGAACATTTATCATGCAGCAGTATGGTAAACTTGGTCTTTTTAGCATTAAAATTCTGGGTCTTTATGATAAACTAGCTCCATACTTGTGGATCTAAAGCTTTAACATACTATGAACAATTTAACTTTGTAAAAATATTTTCAAATTCCGCTCGGATCATTCGAATTTCGATCAACAGCATTGTTCAGAAATCATTTATAACACGCGATTTAGATTCTGATTTATTTTATTGCCTGTAAAATATTTTACTCTGCTGCTTTAAATAACTGTTTCAGAAAAGAACAAAATAGTCTTCTACCACGTCTCTAAAGGTTTAAGCAAGGCTCGTTTGTTTTCATATAATTCTTTTTTAGTTGGGAAGGTTTTATTTGCTATCTCAAATGTAGCGAGGTTTGCAAAAGGCTGGAAAATTATGAAATATGGTAAGCGTGTTATATTTTTAGTTCATGCCAGCGCATGCGCGCGAGCTTCTTATGTCTCGTGCGGCCCTTAGCTTACCGGTTGGTGTGTAGTTAATACGTACCAGAATACTTTGTGACCCTTTAGTTGAAAACTACGTGCGACTTGTTTACTTAATAATTCCTTGCTTTTATAACTCAGTATTAGCTAAACTAAAAAAGATATAGTAACAGATCTTTTGGGGCACAGAAACTATTCATGTCGCTTTAGTCTACATGGACTATAAGAGTTGAGACAGGATTAGCAAATTCAGGAAAACTTGCAGTTGTTTACTGTTCTGGTATTTTCTTCTTGTTTACACTCACAGACTTTGGTATCTCCAGCGAGTTTTTAGCAACCAATGACAAACGAAACACAAATTGGCTTAGAAATGTTTCTATCATGAAGTTTGGTTGTTCTCTGATTCTTTGAGTCATTGTTCAGGATGGAAAGTGTCATGTGCTTTTAGGGCTCTCATCCATAAAGATAAAGTTCTCCGCACGTGCGTTTTCTCGCTCACAAGACTTGTTTACTCCCAGTCATTAACTACAACAAAGTCCGGATTCCAAGAACAGTTGGGGTTAAAAGTAAGATTTGGTTTCTTCTCCTTTCTTTTCTTTTCGTTGAAACATGGCTTGGCCATTTAACTTTCTACAGGATTGTTCTGTCAATCCGTAGTTTAACGTGCGAGTGAACGGATATTGTTTGAGTTCGGTTTTAAATTTCAGCCGTGAAGGGGTGAACAATTGGCGTTTATGCTGACTGTTCATTCAATTCTTTTCGCTAAAACGCGCTGATGAGTCCCAAAAAGGACGAAACAGCTGTCCGCGATTGCATTTGCTGGCTTTTCCCGCACTTCTATTCATATTGGCTCACTGCCAAGTTGATTTTTATGTAGTGTCTCAGCCGTTCATTTTATCATTTTTGTTTATCAATTCCGTGGCTGATAGATCTTAACAGATTCTACATATCACGGCATTTTGTAAACGGTTCTTCTGCTATACACATTTTTTTTTTAAAGTATCATAATGATAAAGTTGAAACGGTGTTTTGTAGACAAAAAGTGAGTCTAGGCCAGTTTTATTCTAAGCAAATCTCAGTAAATACTTTATACTTTCTTTAGGGGGTAAAAAGAGTCATTCATGCAAAAATTCCTGTGCTTATTGAAGGATCAGGTTGGGGCTCACATCCACTCACTGCACGTGCGGTTTCTCGCTCACAAGATTTTTTCGCTACCAGCCAGTGATTCCACCAAAGTCCAGATTCCAAGTACAACTCCTTTTAAAAGTAAGGTTTGTCTCACTGTTCTGCTTTAGCTTTGCTTAAACTTAAAAATGGTTGGCCATTTTACTTAAAAAGTCATGATAATTAAACCTTTTAAACGGTGTCTTACGGATACAAAAGCAAGTCTGCCAGGTAAGTTTTAACTGAACGAAGCTTTGATTTATCTTTTTTTAGGAAATGAATTGATGTAATAAAGTAAAAAATAATCTTTTTGTTGTAGTATTTAGTATAACCGTCGGCACACAGCTAGAAATATTTTAAGATAAACTAAAAATGAAGTTTGAGTAAGATAAAATTGCTTTAAACAAGCTAAGCAGGAAGATTTTAGCCCGGGAACTGGCAAGGTTCCAGGAAACGATTCGTGCCTCTTACTTCCTTTTATCAAAAATAATTGCTCTCACGCGAGGAGAAAATTTCTGATATCAAATTGAACGCACTACACGTGAAGTTTCACGTGAAATCATTAAGAAACCAAAGCGTTTCTGTAAGGTAAATAACTTCTTTTCAAAACCACATGTGAAACTTCACGTGCGTTCGTATTTTCTAAAATTTTGGCGCTAAACGTGTCACTGGATTAATACCTTATTGGATTGTGGTGAACACACCGAGTAAAAATGTCTGCTCGGGAAACAAGTTTAAATAGTAATTCTGGCTTATAACTATTTTTATTTTCCGGGTGGCAGCTAGGCCCAGTCAGTTATCAACACCCAACTTCCCCTTACATACAAAATAAGACATTTGGTAATAAGAAAAATGCAAAAAAGCAACCTACAGAAGATTAAAAGTAACATTTTCTCAAGCTTGTTCAATGAAAAGTGTAGGCTCTGGTTGGGAGAATTTAACAATATAACTAGGACTGGGTTAAGGCAAGGAGTGAAATACTTTTTACACAATAATACACCTATGCTGGCTATAGATTGTTATCGTTCGAAAGGCATCAATGTTACATAAGTATTCTTTGTAAAGTCAAAGTAAAGCTTCTTTAGTAAACTGATCCCTGACTCATGCAGTGACTGTTTTAGCATGGCATCAGTTTCAGTTAATTATTCCACAACAGTAACTTAACATTAAAAAAATATAAAGTTCTCGACAGAGTCTGTTTTCATTGTTAGCATTTTCAATTCCTTTCATAAAGAAATTTCTCTGTATTTGTTAATGTCTACACTGATAAACAAAAAAAACCTTTTTCCGTACAGCTTGTATCGAAACTCTTTATGTCTTGCTTAACAAATGTCGCTCTCAAATTTTGATATGATGACCAATTTTGACATACCTTCTTCTCTTCCTGTCAGAAAGTCATTTTGTAACTTAATGCAACCAAATACTGAAATAGTAAACTTCTTGTGGTTTTGTTGAGATTAAAGGGAACCTCGTCTGTCCAACAATATTAATCTCAAATAAGAGTTTTTTTCGACTTGTGTCGACATCAGCAGCTCAAATTTGATAATTCTCTGTATATAGTTCACACCAAGCGATTTGTTTTTATCATTGAATTTCCTGTGGGCCGCCAACTTGAAATGTGACGTATTGCGTTGCAGTGCCAGACCCCACTCGTTCATTGCTATTGTTTCTATCAAGAGAAGAGACTGGCACTACAACGCACAGACGTCACATTTCAAGATGGCGGCCCGCAGGAAATTCAGTGATCAAGACCAAACGCTTGACGTGATGTTGACACAAGTTGAGGAAAGCTCTTACTTGAGATTAATATTATTGGACAGACAAGGTTTCTTTTATTTTATTACCATTTGTATTGTATTGTACTTGAAGTTTGCCAGAGGTGACTAAGTCGTGGTATCGATTGTTCCATTTCAAAATTCATCATACAGTTTTTGATAAAGTTGCAAGTACACAAAGAAAAAATAATAAATAAACAGAACTACACTTTTTTTTTTATCAAAAGCAAACTTAATAAAAAACAGTGAGACTCAAATGGCCTGAAAAATAAGAACAAATTGAGAACAATCCGAGGCTGAACTGATAAAATGTTAAGTAAAACGATTGAGAAGCACTATCTTTTCACAAAAAATAATGATGATACTGTCTGTCTCAAATCACCAGAAAAACAGAACAAACAAGAGAACCTAAGAGCATCAGTTATAGTTGATTTTCAGGAATTATAAATATACGACAGGTGAGAACAAAATAAAATATTTTGAACCTGAGCAAAATTTTACTGTTTTTTTATTTAAAAAAAAAAATTGAAAGGTTAGTCTACAAAGTTGTTGAGATCTTTGAACATTATTTTCAGCTTGAAATTACATCTTCAAATGGCTGAAATATAAGAGCTTTTATCCAAGTCTTGTGCTTCGTCGATTTCCCTTTCTATTTTTGGTAACCATCAACTTTAGAAGTCAATGACTTGGTAAACAAATCTTATAACCAAGAATATGTAACTCTTTGAAGAAAAATATACGACTAAAAACAATGGCGATTAATCTGTGTTTTTCCAAAAATAAAAACCCAATCCACGCATTACAATACTTGCGCTAGGCAATTTTAAACTTGTATCGATTCTTTTTCTCACATTTTTATGGGTAAAAAGGGTTGTATACAAAACCTCTTAAAATGCTATTTTTGGAAATAGGTTATTTTTGGGTTATAAATAAAATTAATAATACGAGCTCAGATACAGATAGCTTGTTTTGAAAATTACTGGCAAGTTGTATTAGGAGGTTTTTGCTGTTTGATGGGATTTTATTTCAATACGGCATGATTTTGTAACGATTTCAATATTTCTATTCTTTTTTAAATTCAATCCTTTTTAAAGTTTGAGGAACGAAATATTCACCAGAAATGCTGGTATTTTAGTCACATTAAGATTGTACATTTGTAAGTTTATTATTGAGATTTTGTGAAACTTTCTTTTGATCTAATTTCTTTTTGTAATATACTTTAGTTATAATGCAATTTTTCGGAAGTCGGAGTATGTTGGACAGTTTTTCGCTTTCTTTCTTTCTTTTTTTTTTTTAATTTTTCCCTGTCTCTAATTTAACTTAGCTTTTTTTTAATTCGACACCAATTAACAAGCAGTAAGAAAATATAACTGAAAATTAAACGTATTTTTGAAATTAATAAAAGAAAACCAACCCAATTGCCTGTATACACTCGTGGAGTTTGTCAAAAAGCTATTCGGTGTGTGTCGCAATTTACAAAACTGGAGGTGAAAATTTCTGGAAAGACTGAGCTTCTCACTTCGAAAAAGAACTTACACACTTGTGTTGTTCTATTTTATTATCTAGATCTGAAGCTTATTTATCAATTGTTTCCTTCTTTTAGCCATTTAAATTTCTCTTAAAGTTAAAACTTTCACTGGATCCAATTGTTCATCCCTTTTATCTCTTATTCCTGTTTTGCGCGTTAAATAAAATATTAGTTTTTGGTGAAAAAAAAAACGAAAAAAACTTTTTTTAGCATCACTAGATCACTAGCAAGGTGACACTTGCTTGCCTTTTGTTGTCTTCTTAATTTCTTTTTCATTAGTTTACGTCTAATATGCGAGCGAGGTTATTTGGTTCTGCAGGAATAAACAGTTTCGCCCACTGTGTCTTACGGACAGCGCGAGACAGCTTAATCATATTTCCCAATCTAGCAAAACTTGTAAACTAACAAGTATTTAATTGTTGCGGCTTGTGTTATCAGTATTTGATAGTGTGTAAGAGATATAAGTTAACCAAAATTTAAAATGAAATTTCAGAGCTGATTTGGAAGAAAACACAGAAACGTGTGAAGTAAAAACAGACAAATTGTTTGTAACTTGACACCAACCGGCGCTCTGTAATAAACTAACTATTTCATAGGGAAAAAACTCTACTACTCTGAAACAAAATACATTAGCAATTTCTTCTGTTTACCTGTAATTAATGCTTTAAAAATAGCAGTGACGATATTTTTTGAAATTTTCCCACGAACCTTTCGATCTCTAAGCATCACTTGACTAGATATCAAATGGACCGCTCATCACTTTACGAATTAGGTGAAGCTATACATTTTGCAGCCGAGTGTTGCAATAATTTTTTTCGTGAGCCATCGCCCAGTAGAGAAAAAAATTCTCCACATTAATGTTTCAAGAAGACGAATTCTTTTTATTTGATATAAAGGTATAGAAACCCTGCGTTTTCTGTCAGTGATTTTTTCATTGATATTATTTCTTTGCTTGGAGTTACACATTCGTATCGTTCACTTGTTATATTAAAAATCTTTCCAACAATGAAACACAGGAAAACAAAATTTGTATTTCTAGCTAGCCATGTAAGTAAACTAATCTTTTCTTTCTTTCTTAAACAAAAACTTCATCGATCTTTACATGCGAATTTACAAGAAGAATTTTAAAAAGTTTTATCGCTTTATACTGCTAAAGCAGCTACATTTAAAAATATTTTTCGAAGTTGCAAGATAATTTGTTATAACATCATGTAAAATGTTTATGAATACTTTTTAAAATGTTATTGTATTTTATGCAAGCCTTTAAAACGTTTAAACCAAAGAAACAAGTTCAATTTTAAACTTACGTTTGGTTTATTTTCTGGAGCTAGTACTTTAATGTCCCACAAGGAAATCTCAAAAACTCCGAGATAAGATACATTTTGATTTTAATCGTATCAAGGCTTTTTAAGTTCTACGGGTGATGTACTGCCAGGAGAAACTTTGTAAATAATCAAATAATTGCACCCTTAATTGAGCCCTTAGAGATATGCATGTGAAAATTTCTCTAAATTGGATTAAATCGATTTCCTTTCTAAACCAAACAAATTTTAAATCTTTTTTGTATACTTCAAAGGGTTGTAAATCTACTCAACAGTGTTTAAGAAGCAAACTATGAAATACTAAAATATTATTTAGATATGAAAACTTTTTATATTTTCTTGGTTTGCATATAAAATGGTTACTCATTCGTTGGCGATAATCAAATTATAACTCGATTTAAATTTCAAGCTCTAAACTTGTACTTGTGATAACTTGTTCGAGGCTCAGCAAGATTCCAGTAAACAACTTTAACGAACTGATGACAAACGCAACACCAAAATCGCAACTTGAATATTGCCGAGCAATTTTTTTTTTTTTCAGTATAGCTACAACTCGGATTAATAATTGCCTGTTTCAGACGTACAGTTCAGGATTGAAGTTTTTCTTATTTTCACTAGCAGTTAAGAAGCGTTTCGCGGGAGCGTTAGCCAGCCTTTCTTCATAGCAACTTAGTGTTGGATTTCAAGCTAAGTTCAAACGTCAGCTCCTTAAACTTATGTTCAGTTTAAAACTACGCGTTGGTATCGGACGACTTGAATTGTTTTAAAAACTATTCTGCGTTTAAGTCGCTTGACGAACGTAATGAAAGAGAGAAAAGAACATCACTCACTGGTACTAATCACTGTTCACAGATGCTCACAAAATGAATTTCAAACACACAAAAACTCACGTAGGTGTTAAAATTCTAATAAAATACTTATGAACGTCAAGTAAGCAATGTCACATGCTGCGGAGCGATCGCGTGAGTTTCCATGTACTGTGAACAAGTTTTCTTATAGGTCACGAAAAGACAGCTGAAGTTTGACCGATTTAACGGGATTGCTGTTAGTGAGAAAAGGGAAGGGGAGTGGGGTGAGGACATTTGATTCAAATACACAATCTTTGCAATGGGAAACAATTCCCACAATTCTTTGAAAAATATATTTTGGTGATCGTAAGTACAAACAGCCGCCTGGTTAGCCCAGTTGGCAAGGTGCAAGTCTATCGTGCGCCGGGAGACCCGGGTTCGATTCCCGGCCGGACCACTATTACTATCACTATCACTATCACTATCACTATCACTATCACTATCACTATCACTACCACTATCACTATCACTATCACTAGCACTATCACTAGATATCACTATTGACCAGGGAATTTGATAACTGCCGAGCTTTGTTTTCAGTGGAGATTCCACGTGTTTTGATAAATGAAAAAAAAAACAAAAAATCGCGAATGTGATTGTTCTCGGTTTCGAGCAAAAGTTTTTAAGCGTTATTCGAGCAACTGTTTCTTTAATTTTGCCTGTGATTTCAAGGAGTAGCATTACAGGATACTTTTTTGACCGAGTTGGGCCGATTTTTGACGTTTTCTTTTATATTTCTGCCTATGCGTATCTATTCGAAAAACACTTGGATCTGTCCATCCATTCTGTGTTATGCTGATGTAACTACAGAGTAACCACGGTTCTCAAACTAAAGGTTACTCTAACGTAACCAAGGCTTGTAAGGATCGGAATACTTGGTAGAATTGCAGCTTTAAAATCTTTGTATAAGTTGTAGATTTTATAAATGGATTTTTGTGTAATCAAGACAAAAGGAACTTAATTGGCGTACTTTGTAAGATCTCTAGGCCTTCTAACCACAACTTCATGGGTTCGATCCCCGGCTCTGTCGAGATTTGAAAATTTGTGCGACTTTTACGCTAAAGCTAACTTGGCTTTTCATCCTTCCGTGGTTGGTAAATGGCTACCAGCATCTGCTAGAGGAGCTAACCTGCGATGGATTCGTGTCTTGTCCGGGGGGAGTTATAAAGCTTCTCAACTACTTCATAACACTACAGAAATTGGAGATAAGAACGGCCTCATTGATCACGTGGCTTATAACTAAGGTTTCATGTGTATAGTTTTTAGGCCGATAGACCCGGCTAGATTTTTGTTAGTTCTCAACAACTTAAAGTTAATTACAGAAGTCAAAGTATGTCCATAAAGCCTGCCTTCACTTTGTTTACGCCATAAGCTTACAATTCGTTTCTGCGTTCTTATCCGCCGAAACGGTCCTGAAAGTGATAAACCAAAAGACATGTAGATTCTGTGTCTAAACTGCATTAAAACGAACTTGCCTCGTGAATTGTACCCGTACCTCCGGTGCCATGCCTTTCGGCGTATTCAAGGTGTACCAGTCCGGATAGTTGAAAGTGATTGCAAATGGTTAGAGAAAATGCGGATTTTGGTAACATTTTCGATGATAATGAAAACGGCATTTTGAAAACGCATTAGTTTGGACAGGGTTTTGTTCATTTACAGGAAGGTTGAGAATCATAACATAGCACTATGGAAACGCATAACAAATGACTCAAACCGAGGTATCTATAAAAGTATGGAATGGAATGAGTTTAACACACATCAAAGAACTTCTTCTCTTAAATGTTTATGCTATTACTAGTTTGTGCAAGAAACTCAATGTTTGACAAGATTGCATATAGGTCAGTACAACGAACAGTTTTTACATTATACCTCATTATTTCACTTTAGGCTCATAACAATAATCATCAATCCTATTCAAGATATGGATTTTGTTCTTCCTCGCTGAAAAAAAAAATGAATTAACGCAATTTTAGAGTTAGGTGAGCGAGCATGCAAATAACCCTGATACCAGAGATAATAATCGCATGAATGGTTTTGTTTTAAAATATCATTATATTTTTCATTGCATGAGCCAACTCGTTGATGTTTTTTTTATTTTGCATTGCCAATAGCTGAACTGGACTAAAATACTTTTAATAACACATTCAGCTAGATACTAAATAAAACTCTCTGCCACACCTTACAATTACATAGAAAATGTGATTTAAAAAGTTATAAAATTGATTCGTATTCGTGTCGCACTAGATTGGCCGACATCACCATGAATTCTCATGAGGAGTTTCATATTTAACCATAGTAAATCAGAAAACAGAAAACAAGTGGATTTGTTCAGAATAGATGACAAAATTCGTGGCAATTCAATGCCCATCATTTTAGCAGCCTCGAGTAATTATAGTACCAGCACGCATGTTCTATCCGATACTGCATGACTTGAAACTATATTTTTCAAGTCCAGAACACCGGTGGTACCGCAAGCAAAACAATTCTTAACCGTAACAACATCTTAACTTTGAAAAATGAAGTCTTTTGTTTGTCCCATCACTGGTTAACTTTATGTGTCGTACACTATGAATGACATAACACGGTTAATTAAAGTTGCTTTTAAGTTCAGAAGGGCTACAAGGCTGGAAATGTCAGCTTCTTAACGCTACTTATGACGAATATCCAGCTTTTCAACGTAGACTTGCCTTTAATCAGACACATATAACAAGTTTTTCCGGCGATACATTTAAGATGTTAAAAGAATGAAAACTAAAAATTTATCTTTATTTCTGGAGTAGGTTTACATCTACACTAAATAAAGTCTTTAGTTAGAACTCAAACCCTGACCACATTGCATGGGCAAAGCAAGGCTAGTAAACCTTAAACCAGTTCTTTTGGCTGAATTCGCTTCCCGATAGGCCTTGGGACTCCAGTCTTAAACCTGGAATTCGAAAGTTTGCAATTTTTCACAGCCAGTCATGCTAAGCCTATTATACCTCTCAGTGTTACTGGGATTGCCAAAATAATTAATGATAATAATGATATTAATCTATATAGCGCATTTATCCATTTAAATGTTCAAATGTGCTTACAAAAACAAGTACAAACTCCCATCGGCCGTCGATAGTCCTAGTTCGTCCACTTCAGCAGCTAACGTACGTTTATATATTAGGAACGATTCCAGTAAATTATACAAACAACGATAGACCTGTATGGGCTTTTAAGTCCCACGATAGAGGGTCGGGAAACTGGTTTAACGTCCATATCCGAGAAGACTCGAAGGTCTAACTATTTGCAGATGTTAGAGCAAAGGCAGCACCTTATTTTAAAACCCTGATTGTTGATCCGGCCGGGAATCGAACCCGAGTCTCCCGCACTGTGGCCTGGCGCCTTACCAATTAGGCTAGCCAGGTCTAGTACTTTCTCATAGCGTAAATTGGTAAATTTCCACTATTTCATTTAACGAAATTCTATGCATAGCCGTTTTTTTCAGTAACCGATAAATTGTCCTGTCTATAGATGATTGGCGAAATTGAAGCTCTCGTGGAACTTGAAGGGTGGAATAGGTCATGTCGCGCTTGCGCATAAAAACCATCCATTTCCTGTTACTTTGATTGAGCTGTTGGGGGCCCAAGAAAACAGCGCCATGTAACTGCGAGAGAAAATCCCTAATAAATTTAAAACCACTTAAACTTTTGGCCTCTCATAACAACATAAATAATTTGTTTTTACACAACGCAGGATACTCTTATGATATAGTTTTAAATACGTGCCAGAAAATGTTTGTTTGAATTTAAAATAACAAAACTCATCTAAATGCACGTCACACACCGAAATTGCTTCATGAATTAAGGAATAATGTTAATGCATATAAAATATATATGTATATATATATTAGAGATTTGGAAATTTAAAAAAAAAATGTGACCTTTGAGCAACTGTTCATGGAATGGAAGTAATTATAAGCTTTTTTTTTTTCTTTTTAATTGAAAAAAAGTTGTTTGACTTATTCAACTTCGACACGATGTTTTGTTTTTTGGTTCATTCACGTTGTTTGTGTGCCATAGTGCTTTCAGAGTTTATATCAGTTATGGGTTTGTTGTAAGAAGTCCTGTTGTTTAATGAATATAGCAAACTATATGAATGCATCGCAGACAAGCAGGGTTTGTTGTAAAAACTGTACCTAGAAAACGAGTACATAGTCGAACTCTAGTAAGCATTTTAATTAGCTTTATTTAAAAAATAAGTGCTCTGTAAACACTTTTATATGTTCCCAAATTTCCCAAATGCTTAACCCGGTCTTAATGGTTTTCATAAGGAAACGATTTTAGATGCTCGAGTAATTATTGTTGTGTTTGCTTTCAAAAATCTTGTTCTCACACAAGCACTTGAAGTTAAAATACAAACAAGCTAAGCAGATTCCGTAACTATATATTTTTAAGAAAGATAAACTGTTTATCTCATTACAAGTGGCATTAGTTAAAGCTTGTTTGTTGAGGCAAGTTGAAAATTCTCTGATCCTTTTTGTACTGCTTAACTGGCTCAAGAAAATGAGGTTCTTTGATTATTTTCACCCAGGAGAGAGGCTATGGATGAAACCCTATAAACTCGGACGACAAACATGTCATAAATGTGATTTAAGTAATCATGTCATTAATATTCGGGAAAAAGGAAGAAGTAAGGTTTGTCTTCCGATCAGATCAATAAATTTTGTCGCTGTCTTCATTTTCTATTCTATTAAGACTTAATTTAATCAATATATATTACTCATTAGCTCGATACCAAATTTAACTCCATTGGTTTTTGGTGGGAATGATTGCATGAGACAACCACTGTGACGAAGTAAAAACACTGTATCGGAGCGATCTTGCTGTTACTGAAAGGGAAAATGAAAGAGTTAATCATGAAATAAAAACTGATGATCTGAATAAAACAATTGTTACTGCAGCACAGTAGAAAGAACGTCTTAATTTCCTATAATTGTAAGTGATATCATTCTGTAAAGTGATCTGATGCATGGGTCGCCTTCCAAGCACTTTCTTTTCGACATTGGTGTTAGAAGACTTGACATATATGCGTCCGGAACCTCCTTCAGAATCTTGGTAAATAACTAAAGTACACAAAGCTCTTAGGTTTAGGATTACTTTTAAGTATACTTGTTACTTAAATTGCTTTTGTTAAAACTATATAAAAGCACAGGGTTTGCGAAATGCTTGTGTGCGGTGAAACTGTGAAAACAGAATTAAACATACCAAGAAACGTTTGTTAGGCTCTTCAAGAAAAAAGATCAAGTTTGTTTTCCGAAACAGCTTCTGCAGAGGTTTGTTTTCACAATTTGTATGTTTTTTTTTCCTGTGTGATCGTTGGTAAATTTTTGTACAAATCTGCGCATTGATAGTTTTAATACAAGCATGCAATTGCGGCTCTTCACTACTAATGTTTTGTCTTGTTTGCTGTTGTTCCAAAGCAGAACAAAAACTCAGTTTATTGTCTGCAAACCAAAACACGAATTTTTAGCCTAGGAATAAATGCTATCAATGCTAAACTTCATGCGGCTGGTTTGGTAAAAATTGGTTCTTTTAAAATATGTGAGCTATGGAGATTTTTTTTTGAACCTTTTAAGAGTTGATTTCAAAGTGGAGGCAGTAAATTAATTTTCATTATTAAAAGAAATAATGTACAAATAATGACTCAGAAAACTTTGCAATTGTAGCAATTATGTCAATACTGAACTCCTAAAGACTATGTCTAGCCACTATCGTCATATTTTAGCAATGCCATTTGTTTAAGCATACAATTTAACATGGGATATTCAGCTAGACCGGCAAAGATAAAAAAAAGCTTATAGCAAGTTCTAGAGAAATATTTGGTAAAGATATTATTTGATTGAAATAAAAACTAACCTTTCTGCAATAATTATCAGTTGAAATACCATTGTTTACACTAACTGGATTAATGAGAACGTAATCGATTTTCTGTAATAGAGAACGTGCATACTTAGCCAAAGAAGAAAATTACTAATCACGAAATAACAGTGGACTAAAGTGAAATGAATGACAATTATCTTTTTCAAATACTTTTAGATCAGATGTAAAACAGCAGTGTTTGATAGATGGTACCGGGGATGCAAAAAGGAAAATTCTTCGACAATTTACCCGCGGGGCTATATGTAATTTTCAGTACCACTACGGTTCCTTCACAAGAAAAAATCATTTACCGTACATCCGGTATGATAATTGCCATATAGTGTTTCCTTAATGAGCAGTGAGACTGGTACTTGAAGCGTTCACAATTTACAATTATATCTTCAAGTTTTATCAAATTTTCGCTGTCACGCGAAATGAGTACTTCGTTTATTTTTGATTCTACTGCTGTTGGTATGATCTCACAAAAGCATATACTTTTTTCCATTAGTCTCTTACTAGAACCAGTTTTGCTCAACAAAACCTCGTAATACTAATAGAAACTTTTTTAAGTTTAAAGGTTGATTGTCTCACCCTTTGGCCGAATAACAAAACATATTTCTTTCTATTTGACATAATCTCACTTTAAAGCATAAAATTAAGAAGTACTTTAAAAACTCATGTTTTCTTAAATTTTTAAAACCTTGATAATCTTTGAATAACAGTTCTTTTAACACTGAAGCTCGGCCAAAATGTACGAAATGTTAAATTATTATCGATTAATCAGTATTGACTGAAAAAGTGTTTGCAATCCGAGAGGCCATCAACTTATAATTATAAGGTTAATGAATCCTAAATTAATCTGTTCTGTCTTAAATAACTAGGAAATTTATCGTAATTTCTCGGAGATTTTAACATCTTGGAAATTTGTCTTGGAAGTCTCTTGAATCTTAACTTTCGTTTAGTAAGCTGCATTTGTTACAAGTCACGTGATTGATTGATGTCTAAAACAAAGAAAAGGAGAAAATTCTAAAATACCATTGTCAGTAGAGATCATTACCGATGTAAATTTTTACTGTTAGTAATAGTCTCTGGAAATTACGGTTCTGAGAATCAGGATTTCAAAAAGTTTCATCTTAAAGACTTAATCAGTTATTTTCTTAATCATCACAACCAAAATATCTCTCTTAAACATAAAAAATGTACAAAAAAAATCTGTATTTGAAGTTGCATTAAAATCTTTCGACCTTGCCTTGCTCAGTTTCTACCTCGTTTTCATGCATGCATGTAGTGCTTTTTATTTCTTGGTTTCTGTCTGTGTCGCCTTGTATGTTTTCACTCTCAGTTCCCGTTTAGGTTTCTGTCTGCCCTCATAATTTTTGTAACTGACTATGTCTAGATCTGTCCCCATCTGTTTGTCAGTACCTACGTTTACCTAAATGTGTCTGTCGTCTGCTGTGCCTTTGATTCTGCCGTTCTCTATATGTCATTGTCATTAATTCTCCACCTCTCTTTGTCGATATAATTAACACAAAACTCTCTAAAAACTGATGAAAAAAAACAGCAAATTTTAAATTGATGCAAGAAATAATATAATATAAGAACAATGCTAGAAATAGCAAAGCTAGTAAATAGCTGAGTGTGTACCGCGTTGAAGATGTGATACAATATACGTTGCAACGTTTTCTTTCAAAACTTTTCAAAATCAACTTAAAAATTTGGAAGTCGAGAAACTCCGAATTCCGGAGGCATTCGTGAGATTTAACGCTTTGAAAATAGGAATAATTTGTTGAGGCTGCAAGCAAAATAAACCCTTTTTCGCATTTTTAAAGAGTTGTTACCTACTGAGAACACGCTAAAAAAAAAAAAAAAAAAAACACTGAAAAATGTTTTGTTAGGTCAATGTATGCGTATATATAAAGTTTAAATATTTTATATATACCAATATTTGTAATGTTTTTAGAAATAAGCATTGTACAAATTAAAAACAACTTAAAAACAAGATGAAGCTAATTTCGTCAAAAAATGAAGAACAAGCAGAGCGTATAACATTCATGAATCTTTTCCTTTCTATTCATTAATTAGGTCAATGAAACGTGAGAATTCTTGTATTCTTTTTAAGAGTTTCTGCACCTGTTTTTGTATTTTTGTAAGTCTGACTTTGGAAGTTCTACCTCCATTATGGAAGAAAACGACTCTTCTGTACTTTTTACAAATAGTTAGGGTTGCGATTTGTTAATCAACTTGGTACATATCACTTTGGCACGTGAGCTTGAAAATTTTACATAAAAGCCGACACTTTCCTTCGCTTCATTTAATGGTGATTTAAAGTTTGTCTTTGACTAATTAACCGTTAAGTAACTGGCGTCATGTCGCGATTTGTGTTCAAAGCGGTTCTTTAAATTATAGATCACGAGCTAAAACACAGTTGGATTAGCGTTTTTTCATTAGATAAATCGCGGATCCTTCGGTGGTTTAAATTTATTTGGTTTCAGGGTATAGCTTATACAGAGTGATATTTCTGATTACCCGCTTGATCCAGGTCTGTTTTGCTGTGTACCTCTGTACAGTGTACACCCTAACAGAAATGTTATCTGACCAAGAAATTGGTTCATCTATCCGGGTTAGTACAAAACACGTTCAGTAGAAATATCGTCTCAATGCTTTGTTGTGTGTTTAAGATAATTTATTCCAGTTTAAAACAATTTATCATTTTATTCCAATGTTAAAAGTGCATTTGAATACTTAAATGATTCGGGTGACGTAGAAATATACAAATGATAGAACATAACTTCGTGCAAGGTTCTATGAAATTGTAGCACTAGAGTATTAAGATGTGGACAGTTCTGTTATTTCTTCTTCTTCTTCTTTCATTTTTCTCGTCACGGGTCATCACTGAGTTATTAATGAAAAAAATACATTTAGACATAAACTATGAATAACATGTTAAAAAATTGTAAACGTAGTTGTTCCTCAAAACTTGAACTATTCGCACTAAGCTGACGAGGATTTGCTCTTTGAAGATTACATGAATTAAAGTAATCGAAACTTTTTGTGAAATTCCAGTACGTTTCTGCACTAAGCGCCAATACTTCAGTTTAGCGGCTACTGCACAGCCAGTCCACAGAACGGAATTAGCGTTGCGTTCTCCCTCGTGGAACCATTAGGGACCTTAAGCATTGAGGACGACAACGCCAACGACGACGGCAAAGAGCAATACTAAATACAATAACTGAACGTTGGAATGCACCGAGCTGAGCACCTGCACGGAGTTGTCGCTAAAATTACAACATGAAAAGACCTTTTTTGGAGCAAAAACTTTCTCAGTATTTGTTTAGCTTCATGGAGAAACATTCCATCGTTTTTCTATTCACAAAATTTAATGCAAAGAAACAAAACCCTAATGACCTTCACAAAGAAGTAAAGAGCGAACCAGAAAGGTGATTTTTCTGAGCCATCTCGTTCGCGTTCCCGTCCTTGTTGCTTAAGGTCCATAATAGAACAACGCGAGGCGGGACTGAAATTTAAAGAACATGCGCATGCAACAGAGGCTGAAAAAGAGTGAAGAATCTTTAGGTTTCGTGGCTAAATGACAATTTTTCAAATTAGGTTTCTATTTAATTGGGTATATTTTAAACGACAATACCTCAGTTAATTAACTGATAAGCCTTGTCTACACGAGAAATTTTTCCTTGACAAATTTACTTGTCATAGATAATGAACAAGTTTTCCTTTACAATTTTCCATTGACGGCAAGGCTTTCTTGCCCGTGTAGATGACAAGCAAGTTTTCCTGGACAAGTTTCAGTTTACTGAATCAATAAACATCCTTTTCACATTTTTCTTGTTGTCCGTTTACACGAGCAAATTTCAGACTTGACAATTTTTTCTTGTCAAGGAAAAGCTGGAATGCTAGTTTTTCCTTGACAAGGAAATCCTACACGAGCAATGTTTCCTTGTCAAGGAAAACTTGTCAAGGAAAAATATTGCTCGTGTGAAAGAGTGCAACGAAAAGGAACTCAAAGTGCAAGACATAAATAATATTAATATTCCAATACAAAAAAAAAATGTCAATACAAAAACATTTATTTCAATACAAAAATACTTAAATCAATACAAAAACATTTATTTCAATACAAAAATACTTAAATCAATACAAAAAATATTTATTTTAATACAAAAATTTTATTTGATTATCAGTTTGTATTGACATTTCTTTTTTTGTTCTGGAAATAAACCACAAACATTTTCTATCTGGGATCTTTGACTTTAGAAAGCGTTTACCCTTTTATAGATCCAACATGCTTATGCCTTTGATTAAGATCTGTTGAGCTGGTGGAATACTAGCTAGTCTTTTTGTGTTGCACTTGTGGGCCATTCGTTACATGAAAATCTTCCTGCTGAAAAAGTAAACATATTTGTACTCATTACTTATAGCGAACATTTAAACGCATTTGAGGCTAAAACTCATCCGAGCATGTCGCCTCTTCCTAGTTTAAGATGTTCTTAGAAAAAGGGAATTATAATAAAAGTCAAAACGAGAAGCCATACCATTTTTTGATGTTGTGTAATAATATTTCGGCTGTCATCCTACAGCCATCTTCAGATAATATGAAGTAATACAATGCATGTAAATTTATCTAATTTAACAGCGTCAAGGGAATAGATTGACCTTGTTCATTTAGTGTTGGTTTTTGTTCTTTAATAAACAATGCTCCAGATAGCTTTCTTTTCTTATAATTGTTAAGACCGTCATTTAAAAAGGGAATTCTGTGTATTAGCTTGAATTTACCGAATTTGACCACATTTTGCTTATAAACGGCCAAATGGGCCGTTAATTAGAACACTTAATGTCATGCAAATTCAATGTAAAAGTAGCGTTTAACGTCAAATGTCCACTCATTCTGCCCTATGAAAACATTTTCTTATTTTTGGTTATTTGCAAACTTAGTGAGTATTACAAAATGTCAAAATTTGTGGCAGAGGATGCTGTTCCTTTAAATACTAACAGAAACTTTTTCATCTTTTCTTTCAGATGTTGATCAGGAGCGCGGTTATTGTCTTAGCTGTTGTTTTAATTGCATTATTTCTGATTGAAACCTCGAAAGCTGCGCCACCAGTACGTTTGCCTTGTCTAGGCAAGTTGCCTTGCAATGTTAAGAGGCAAAGTGGGTCAGTCACATTGGGAAACGTTTGTGGCGATTTACTCGTCGAGGTTGTAATGGAAGTCTGCGGCAATTTATCTGGATCTAGAAAAAAAAGTAAGTAAATGAAAGTTTCTGCCGATATTTTTTTTAAGCTCAGTCAGGCAAACAGATACGTACATGGTTACTAATGAAATATTTAGATGGCTTGCTAAATAGATAGATAGACAGACAGACAGACAGACAGACAGACAGATTGGAATTGGAATTGGAACACTTTATTTATTCACGGTAATTTTATCAAATTTACATATACAATTAAAAATATATAAATCTGTTCTACCTAAAAGCCGTGAGAATAAAAATATATATATACATTATTTACATCATAAAAGTAAACAGATAGATATAGATATAGATATAGATATATACACCAATGTTATCATTAAGCCTTCAGCACATCTAGATCTCGCATGGTACAAAAATCATTAACATTTTTATAACAAGCCAAGCAGCGCCGGGGCGCTCATTAATTTCACCTAAATTTTGATGCAGCGTTTATTCAAAGTGCAGCGCTTATTCGAGGATTTACGGTATCTAGCGCTAGGCACGACCCAGAGGGGAAAAATTGTTTTAGTACTTACTAAAACAATGGGATAAAAATGCACTCTATTTTCAAAGAAAAATACCATGTAAACCTTTTCTATTTTTAGCATGCGCGCTTCCTGTCATTTTGACTTCCGCCTCAAAATCAACTAACAGTCTTGGATATCGCGAGGTACGGGAGCCAATCAGAGCACGCGAAAATGGTAAATACTAAAGTCAGTTATTGTGTTGAACTCTTTAAACTATCTTACAAGGTACGATTAATCCTGGGTATAAATTCACCATATTTTCAAAAAATTAGCTGTAAAGTACCAACCAAACTCTTCTTGAGCAGAACGGTAATGTGGCCGACCTGGTTGACGGCAGCGGTGTGGTGCGCAAGGGATCCTGGATACACTTTGGGAGTGCAAATCCACCCAGGGTTACTTCGCACCAAGAATCTTATCTACAGTCTACCTTTTCATTAACTTAAAATTGCTGTCACCGCTCGGTCGCTTGTACTTTGCACTTTTTAGTATATTACATTTAAAAGTTTAAAAATCTTAAAATCGTTCTCTGCATGGTTGATAATTTTTTTAAAATACAAGCTTTCGGTTGTCAGACTACACCCTTTGACAAATATATAATTTTATACTTAGTTGCAGCGCTTCAATTTTTAAATTACTGAGTTTGTTTATTTGGCAGTTGAAAGTTTGAATTCAAGTTTGAATTAAGTGTCTTTTATCTGTGCGGAGCAAAAAAGAACTAGCTGGCTTTGGCAAGCTTTGCCTGTGCACAGCGATACAAATAACTTTCATTCCCTGACAAGACTATTCCACGTTAAATTTCACGCAAAAAATTCATATTGCACGTGAAAATTCATATTGCACGATAAAATTATTCCAGTCTGTAGCCATATGCTAATATTATGCGCCTTATACGTCCTTATTTAGTTTTGGCGGGGCAAAAAAAATATTAACTTTATAATAAAAATATTATACATTTATTATGATTATTCACTTCAGCAACCCTTTGTAGAGTATATTTATTAATGTACAGTTAGTGAACAGCCAAAATAAATGCCTTTTCTCAACCACCCGATTTCTGTCGTCTCCTCTCCATTCCAAAATAAACGCCTTTTCTCAACCACCCGATTTCTGTCGTCTCCTCTCAATTTCTATCGCCTTCCTGCGCTCAAACTCTTGCCGACGCTGTTCTACAAGACGAGGATCTGGAGGCGACACGAAATCTTGCCAGGTTTTCTGCAGCACAAAATACATAGAGGATATTACACGGTGGCGCGAACAAATGAAGTTTATCTTCTCGTGGAAAAAACATTTCACGAGTGAGCTCCACAAGAAGATAAACTTCATATGTTCAAGCCAACTCACGTGTAATTCTCTTTTTATTACATAGATGACTGTTTCGACAATTAAAAAACAAAAACAAAGGAAAGACAAAGGAATGATGTCAGCGATATCTTCCCTAGTGAGGATATAGAGGATATTACACGGCTGTGCGGAGATACGGATTTTATCTTCGAGTGTTGATAATATCTCTCTACGAGTGAGCGATGCGAACGAGTGAGAGATGTTTTCAACACAAGAAGATTAAATCCGTATCTCCAAGCGGCCATGTAATTTTCTTTTTAT
>JANCMA020276801.1:0-12366 GCA_024336925.2 Zoanthus solanderi | reverse complement strand
CTCCAGAGGGGGTTACCACAATTGCTTAACTCCTGACCCCATCGCATTCATGTATTACGTAATAAATATAGCATGCATGCAAATTGGTTGAATAATTTGCATCAATAAACAGGGGATTCTGTGAAAACATAAAAATCCTATTCGCAAGCAAATATTCCATATAACGATGCACTCAAGCATAAAACATAAGTATTTAATGTTTTTACCATTTTTTGAATCACAGAAAATTATCATAACTGAGTATTTTCCACAGAGAATTTTTCTTTTCCTTGAATTGGTGGAAGGGTCTGTAGGACAATCTCCAGGTGCATCCTTCTTTGCAAATTCAGGTATGAAGGAGGAATTAAATAAATGGCAGCTATTTAAAGAAAAATAAAAAAAAATTAAATTAAAAAAAAAACGAAATATTCAAGAAATATTCTGAAAGTAGCAAGTATCTTTGTGTCATACCACTTGTAAAATTTGATCACAATGACTACATACCTAGATGGAACCAATATAGAAGTGATTGCGCATTTGTTTTATCTACTCCACTATTTTATGTCTCTCCCATATCCAACAGTACAGCCTCTTTGCTGAATCTTTCTCATTTGGATAGACTTTCAGGATGCCATTACCGTTACCCACAAGGCTACGGCTGATGAGTATCAGTCAGGAAGTTTTGGCCATTCTTCCACGCAATCAAAAATGTGTATTCACCACAAAAACCAGGGACGTCTTCCATTATAAATAAACGTGCTAACTTCCACTGCTAGATCTTATATAGACTGCAAAAACAGTCTCTTCCTTCGCCTTGAGATAGAAAATTCAAGCGCGTTCATCAAATGGGGGACCGGGAAGAGGAAATGGACGCGCGGATCGGAAGGAAGCGAAAAGGAATGATGGCGAAATAGAACTTTTTGTCGTGAGCAATCGTGAACGATATTTAAATAGTGTTATAATTATCATTATTTTGTACGAATTTGTACACTAAAAGTTTATTTTTTGATGTTTCAAAAGAAAGGAATGTTTTTATCTTACGCACAGAACTGATGGGGTGGGGTGGGGTGGGGTTTCATTTCGTTTTCATTTTGTTTCGTTGATTATTGCTTACTATAATCAACGAAATAAAGATAATGAAAGGCCATTTTCCCTTGTTTTATTTACTTTTATTATTCCAAAACCTTCATTTGTGAAAATTAAATATATCACGATAGTTTATTATGTGATAAGTGGTGAATTAAGAGCAAAAAAAGTAGTTTTATCGGCGAAGACATTTTTTGATAGCAATTTGCAAGTGAGACTTGTTGTCATTGAACAATAAACTACTATCGTTCAATCTTTTGCCACCGATATGCTGCCGATGTTGAATGAAACAAAGCACACTACACCCAGAGGAGTATTCTTGGTCAAAGATTTAAGTTGAAATGTTTTTTGAAGGTAGGTAACGACTATGTCTTATAATGCATATGCTATCGCAGCCATTTGTCAGTCGGTGGCCGCCCGCCAGTTTAATTACATACATGACCTTGGGACCATAAATTCAATCGCTTTATTCAGTACAAATATCATGAGATAGTTTTGTGTCAGATAGAGTATAATTTACAAACAGGAGTATTCCTGGTCCGGCAAAGATTCACTTGGAAATGTTTTTGAGCGTAGGTAACGAAAGTTTATTTGACCGCCGCCAATGTCGGTCGGCGATCGGTTTTAAAAATAGCCGTTTTCACACTAGAAGACGAACAAAAGGTCTGGACGGTCAAATCGTCTTAGACGAACTAACGTCTAGCGTGAAAACGGGACAAACAAATTTCAGACGAACAAATCGTCAAAATTTTGTTCGACTGTTAGTCCGTCTAGGATGACGATTTTTTATAGACGATTTGTTTTTTCAGACGAACAAGTCGAACAAACTCCGATCTAAATTCACACTAGACGAACAAATCATCAGACGATTTGTCCGTTGAGAAGATTTGTTCGTCTTCTAATGTGAATTGAACCAATTACTTGAAATGATTTTCTTTGTGGCTTTAATTGCTTCATCGAGTAAAATTATATTTAAACTTCATTTCGTTTTTATTCCGTTTACGTTTCATTCCCATTTCGTTTCGTTGTTTATAGTAAGCCAAAATAATGCTATTTAAAGGTAAAATAAAACAGTTATCGTAATTTATTTGTAGAGTCACAATTTATTTGTCTTTTTTCAGATTTAACTCATCGCTAAGAAACCGAATTAAACTAAACTTTTGTTTTACTTAAGACCCAGTTTCTGTAGTGGAAAGGGTCAATAATCAAATTATATTCTAAACAGATTTCTACGACATTTTGTTTCCTATGTAACGAGTGCATGTAAGCTGTTTGTGATTGGGTGAAACGTTTGTTATTATATTTTGGCGCCACTCTGAAGCCTCAGCAATACTCAGCTTCCAAAATGGTACAATCAAGCTTTTGTAACAGTACAGTATCTTGTGAAGCTGTTTCAAATGTTAAAATCTGGAACCGAGTCAACGAGCCAATCACAACAATCTCTGTTTATGTCCGTTTATTTCTTGATAAAAATTTTTGTAATTGAGAAATGTATTTATATATCTGAAAGTCAAAAACTGATATATTTACGAAGTGTTTTTTAAATCTTTTTGTTGCGATGTTCTATTTCCGCTTTTGAAATAATTATGTGTGGGATTTAAAGCGAGAGCAAAGCTGGTTTTGCCCAAAGAAAGCTAATGCTCATTTTTTCGAGGCGATTCAGTATACTATAGAATATATGTTACTCAATAACACTATTGATTACTTTAACTTACAGAATATATGATTCTTAAAAACACTAAAAATTTCTCTTGAAACTTTACACAGCGTATTGTCAAAGCATTCTTGTGAGTTCTGGTTAAGTTTCAGCCGATTTGGTTGGGTTTTGACTGCTTTTCCCTAGTACTACATAATAAGAGTGAAGGAAGGTGGCGGGACCCGAAGAACGCCATTCGAACTGCTTCACTCGATGCCAAATATCTCCCAGGAAAACCCTTGTAGTCCAATAGCATACTTGAAAAGTTACATGATTAAGCTTTCAAATAAGATCGACAGTTCTTGTAAAGAGTAAACATAATATTTACAGATTCTCAAAATGTAAAATCATTTGGGGATAGCACCGAGCTGACAGGGGTCCCTTGGGTTTTCCGACCCGTGATCTTATTTGCTACTTCCCATCACCTTTTCGTTCGCTTCCCAGATTTCAATCTCTCTCTGCTGACTGCTTTCACCTGATTCGTACGAATGAGTTTGCTAATCTTCTCCTGGGTAATCAGATTTTCCTCTGAAGTTTCACCTGTATGAAGTTTCACTGTGAGAGTCATATGCGAGATAGTGGTCTGTATGTATTGGCTTGCGATAGATTTTTGTGCAGAGACGGCCACTTATACCCCTGTGAACCACATGCAGTATCGAAGAAAGCGATCTTGTTCTTAGACTTTGTTTCCATGTTAAAACAGATGGAGGGCTGTTGGTTGTTGATGTGGTGCAGGAAGTCGCCAACATTTGACCGATTATTATTTACAAATGTATTGTCAACGTAAAGTTTTCATACTTGAAGCTTTCATTACATAACCGTATAGGGCCTGGTCTTCAATTAAACACTTCCATGTATAGGTTTGCGACGACAACGGATACCGGACTACCCATTACTACACATTCATAAGAAGATCCCTTGTATGTGAAATACGTGGATTTTATTACAAACTCCAAGAGGTCGGCTATCTGCAATGGTGTAAGGCTTGTGCGGGTCATTAAGGTGTTATCAGCTTAAAGTCTTTGAAGTACAGCTTGTACGGCACCTTTGATAGTTACATTAGTAAACAATGACTCGACATCAAAGGAGCCTGACCATTGTTTCGCGTTCTTGGATTAATTATCAGGCTGCAGACTTCTTGTGCAAAACTGGCAGAGTTCGGAACTATGTAGTTAGTTAATCCTTTTAGCAAATACTTTTCTTTTTTGGCCATCTCAGCTTCATTAAAAACATAACACAAACGGCGGTTACAAACATCACGGAACAACGAATGTTGTTGATTTTCAAATATATTTCAACATGCGTTGTTCCATGATCTTTGTAACCGCCGTTTGTGTTATGTTTTTAATAATCCTGTTAGAGAAGATAAAATGCTTGATAGGTGGGCTGATACATTGTATTGATTCCTACGATAGATAATATTTCTAATTCTAAAGTAAAAAGTGTTTGTCTTTATCATTTGAAAATTGGTATTGGGAAATCAATAGAAAAAAATTGAAGTGAACTATTTTTTTTTAGAAAAAGCTTGAAAATATAGTCTTCCAAGCAATATTTTATATTGTTATTTCTTTTTCAGGAATCTTGCCTTTAACTGTAAAATAAACTACAAAAAATGAATATTCTCTTGATATGTTTAATTTTTAAGACATGCTTTTGATACCAGGATTTTAACTATTTGCAAAGAACTCACAAAAACAAACAAAAAAATTGCAGTTTCTGTAGCGTTAAGCAGATGTGAGTGTCAAACTTCCCCTTGTCGGGATACTTGTCCATCGCAGGTTAGCTTTCAGCAGATGCTAATACTTATTTTACCAGCCTTGGAAGGATGGAAAGCTATACGCGACAAAGAAGTTCACGTGAAAATTCAAATCTTTGAATTTCCGGGGCTCGAATAGTCTGTGGATACAGCCGCCTTTCATCGCGACAGTATTCGCAGGCTAAGGGTCGAACCCAGGACCTTGTGGAAGGCAATCACCCCGTTCCGCTTAACTCTTTTTGTTAAATGCACTAAACTGATCTGCTTTAGTTATTTGTAGGTTTTTTTTCTTAACTGCGGTGATAGGGGCTTGGATAACTAGCGCGTATTCATGACATTTTTTCGCTTTCATTTCTTCAAATATGGCTATTACTTGCAAAGAAGGGTAAAAAACTAAATAAAATTTTACCATGAGTTTTTCTTGCAATGATTTAAACTCGAGCAACGAACAAGACGGAGAATTGTCGTCTTATTATTTCCTTGCTTCTAGTATCACATGCTGACGGAATTACATTTTTGTGGTTTCATTTTACGTCAAAATGTTTGTTTATTATTTTAGTTTCCAAGGAAACAACAATTAGTTTGTTTTTCCGTTTTTCATGCAGCGTTATTACTGGTCAGGACTTGAAAGTATTTTCGGTTAGTTAGATGTTATTTCAGCCCAACGCGGTCCTTCTCCGTCATATATCAGGCAATTCTGAGAAGTAAGTTTAAGGAAGGTAATGCTTCTTCTATATGTTTAATCTGACCAATTTGCTATTAGCAATGCCCAATGTTCTAGAATTCTAGTTCTTTGTGTAAATTATGGGCACAGCACAACGTAAAGAGCATTAGCTATTTTGCAAAGGACAAAATGGCTACCAATGTTGCACCAACAATCAAAAGTCTTGAGTCAATACAACTGTTTGGTGTGTCAAAACATAAAACAAACTTATGATGTCCTAGCATCTGGTAACGTGCTCGTTTAAGCCTTGACAAAGCAGATATGATGAATGAATGGTTAACGACATAGCCATCGAAAACCAAGATTTAATTTATAGATAGAAAGCATTTGCGAGTAGGCTCAACTATGGAGTAGAAAATTTTACAAATGAAAAAGAGATTTACATTTTACAGCCTTTATTCACTGTATAGTTGTACATAGTACATTATTGTAATGTAAAGATATATAAACATTAATTTCTATTTAATCTGTGGAAGAAACATCATATAACAGTATGTACTTTTTGGTATTTCTAAATATTTGCTATTTTTCATAAAAGGATATTTCAACAACTATTCCATAAGGGGGTATATTTTATCTTTGACAGCTATATAAAGAATAATTGATTGATCAATTTATAATATATTGCTCTTTTTTTTTTTTTTTTCAGGCAATTCATCACCCAAGCCAATTTAATTTTTTTAAAGCAATGATTAATGTTTTGCGTTCCTTCAAGAACAGTTGTCAGCAGTCGCTGGTACGTACTCAGTTTATAGTTAAAGGAATACTGCAAAATCTCAAAACAATCTTGTTAGATATTTCTTGTGATTTCTGAGGTCTATCAGACCAAATGAATTTGTGTCTTTGATAATCCATTGCTTCACCTGAAAAGATTGTTGTTGCACATTACCACTGCATGGTAATTCAATTTCGACGCTAATACTATCATTTTTATTTGCAATGACTATGGTTTCAACTGATATATAAGAATTACTAAGCGCTGGAATTGTATTTCAGCTGCCGACAACAGAAGAAAATAGAGACCAAGAGCGCGATGAATTAACTCTTCAAAACGATGAAAGGCAACCAGAGATCAAACCAGTCCTTGACCTGTCGTTATTTAATGAGGTGGAAATTTGCCAGTTAAAAGATGTTCTTCAAAAGCAAATACAACTTCAGCAAGAAAATGAGCTTCAAATTAGGTTTGTGCTTGTCGTTAGGTACACCGTACTCAATATTATCAAACTTTGTGTAAAAATGAAGTTTTGAGAGTTTAGCCTTTGACGGAGTTCTTTTGCTCTGACAAATGACCCTCCGCAATGACCAGAAATTTATCAAAGTTCATTAAATTACACAATGCGACTACTCCTTGATGCATTTGAATTCTCTACAAATACGTTTGCGATGTTTCAAGTAAGCTGGATGTATACGTAAATGTATATAAGTTCATATTTAAAGGTTAACCCTCTGTTCGAATTTCTTTTTTCGTTTCGATGATTTGTGTCAAAGTAAAAAATGATTCTCAAATCTCCGTTGTATAATTAGGGGTGAAAGGAAAAGTATACTACATTACGTTACAGAACAATATCAATATATTACAATACGTTAAATGACACACTATACAACATTAAAGAACATTTCATTACATTACAGTACATTCCTTTTCACTATACAGTACAGACCATTACGTTACTAATCAGAATATAGTACATTACATTTATTTTACACTACAAGGCAAAACAATAAAGTACACTACAGTACGCTACATTACTCTGGTTTTGGGGGACGCTATATCAACATTATTTACAGACTTTTGTAAGGATTTTGAAACATCTTTATAACCGTACTGTGTTTTAATAAAACATGATTAAGGATGTTTTGAAAATGGCCGAGTCTTCAAAAATTGTTTTATTGAATACGAACCACAGGATTAAACAAAATAATGTTTTTGAACTTTTACTCCAGTGAGATTTGTCATTTATCAGACTATAATCTTTTGTTTTTTGGTGGGCTTTTTGACTTTTGGCGTTAGTTCTTCATCCTTCGTCAATTACTATTTATCTGCTTCAACGCTTCGTACTCTACACAAGGTGGTGATCAAACATTTCAGCATACGTTTATCAAATAATTTTTTCAATCTAGTTATTGATCCTGGTAATAATTAATACTTAAATAAGCTAATCACTTTATATTAATAAGCCGAATTTGTCAGTCTTCGTTTGGTTATTCTGTTCATTCTATAAACAATGGCCTTTTAATTATGATGTAATCAAATCCAATGACAATTGACTAGAACCGTAATCAGTGATAAGTCAAAAATCATTTGGAACATTTGCTGATTAAATTCTAATAAAAGCGTTTCCTGGAAAGCTCATTTCCATTTGTTCAAAATACTTTTTATATTTTCAAAACTATTCATCAAGTTGCAATAACAACATATTTTAGTTTAAACATATTTAATAAAAACTAATATGTTTCGAGGCGCCTCCAACATTGTCAGCTTTTCCATTAAGTTAAAGGAAGCCATGCATATACGCACTCAAATGCAACCTCGTTCCCAATGTCTCTTTCAACCAAAGAGAGCCGAGATCCTGGGAACGAGGTTGACCCTGATGATTATCACCGCACTGGCAGACGAAACGTCTTCTCAGTCAGTCCTTCTCAAGACTACTTTAACTCGGACAATCACTCAACAAAACGTATTTCAACTTAGAGTTGAATAAATCACTCGGGATAACTTAGATAAGAAATAATCTTTGAGTCAATAGGGTAAAAATTGTTATAATTTTTTTTACCGTAGAATATTGCAGAAGGAAATTTGTCATTTCCAGTTACAACGAGAACATTTTAAAAGCCGTCAACCTACGAGAAAGCTAAAAAACGTTTGCCAAATATGTTTCCGGGCTAAGCTCTCGTCATCAGTAAGCCGAAGGTGCTGCAACTGTAAGGAGAAAACCTGTTTTAGATGTGGGCGATGGAGCGAGGTAATGCATGTTATCAATTTGAGCTCGGTGTATGTCATTCATAAAGAGGCTGGTAAAAAAAAAAAAAAAAAAAAAAAAAAACGCTTTTCATCCAAGTATGGATGTGAATCGACATTGCCCAGAACTTGTCCATAGAAAGTATACTCCCTAAGTAGCACATCCATATTTAGTGAAATAACAATTTTTAGGGTTGAATTGCATATGCCATTTATTTTGCCGTTATTCTAACTTCACAAGTGTCACGGTGGGCTTGCTCTTCACTTCCAACTTTTATTTAGTTTATTGATTTTGTTGGCCTCTGTCCTGGCCTCAGCAAAGCCGGCGTGGCTAAACTTCGGCCAGCACAGAGGACCAACTTACTCCTATAACGGCGATAGCAAAAAGGGACAAAACTAATGGCGCAAACAATAAACACAACACAAAGGGTTACCGCGTGATCAAAACAAAAGATCTAAACAAAAATTGACTTGCTACGTGACATTTTGAATCGGCTTTCAAGATAGTTTTGGGGTTTCCAGTCTTTTTCCAGTTTTCCAGACTGTAGTGTACGTTAATTTTTAAAAGTTTTATTTTTTAATCTTTCTTCATGTACTTTCTATGTCAATTTAATTATGCACTTATTTTGCTTTAAAAATTCTTATTTCAAACTCTTGCTTCAAGTTTGTGAAGTCATGTATCGCGCTTTGCATTGCAGCGAACTCAGATTGCATGTTAAAAGGGTTAGAGACTTTCAGTTCATGTTTAAATTACAAATACACGCACTTACTGGCGACACAGTGAACTCGCAGTTGTTCTTAATTCACTCAGCTTCAGTCTCTAACCCTTAATTTATTTTGTTTTTGATTAGTATGCATTGGCTTAGTTCTCCTGGCTAATGCATCGTTTTATGTGATTTTTTTCCATTACAGAGGAGTATCTGTATTCCACACCTCAACAGCTCCTAAAACGGTTAAAACAATTGTGTCGTAGGCCAAGTATTGCTAGGAGTCATGTTGTTAAGGTAAAGGAAATTTTAGTGATGATGATGTTGAGTTTTTCAGGTGAATACTGAGATGCAAAATTAGTAGCACTTACGGTTTCCAAGCAGACGCTGGGACACTAACTGACACTGATATTGAGTTAATTCCCGTTGAAGCAACCTACTGTAGTTTTCATCGGCCCTTGGGCCTTGCAACGCCTGCTAGCACAATGTAACTCGGTGAAAGCACCGAGTGGAAACAAGTTATTGATAGGGGACTGGGCGAGAGTCGCTTACTCCCTTAAGAATTTTCACAAAACAACCTAAAAAGGCCTTGAATTTGGAGATTTACCTTTTAGTCGTAAGGCCTGGAGAATTTGATCTCATATTCCAGATATTCGTTTTATCTTTCTTCGTAGCTCTTATGGTAGATATGAAGCGTTTTGGAAAGCTAAATCAGAGAACAGACCGACAATGCAAAACACTTGAGTTTCTGTGCTATGATGTAAATCTAAATGCATAATCTACAAAGGGACTGACCCCATCACTGCAGATGTGTGCAGTGCAGGTGCAACCCTAAAACTAAAATTAAAAATACGTGCAATAATTGTGCTGATGATTGTTTAGAAAATTTTTTGAGTTCAACATGTTACGGTTTTTTAATCTTTGCAAGGATTTAAAGAATACAATTAAAACGTATGATTTCTAAATAAAAGTTTAACTTGCTAAACAATTAGATCACAGCAAAGAAACTCAAGTGTTTTGCATTGTCGTTTTTTTCTGTGATTCTGCTTGTTCAGCTCTCCAAAAACAACGAAAAACAAAGCTACAACTTTATCAGTAAACTTACTCGCTACACCCAAGGACATTTGAAATGCAGAATCATATGGCAAACAAGAAAAATTGCTTCTCTGTCCTCACTAAAAGACAGGATTTTTCACCCTTCTAATGTAATATATGAGGGAAAATGTGTGTGCCTGCCACGAACACTACATCGGCGAAACTTCTAGAAATTTTTCCGTTTGCAAGGAAGAACATGAACACAAATGTATTTTACTTACTGAACCGTCATGCCATCTATAAACTAACCCTGACCATTGTTTCACTTGGAAAATTCTTGACACATGCAAATCTTGGAAAATGAGAAGAACAATAGAAGCACTCCTCATTGGCCGTCACCAACCATCTCTTAACAAACAAACATCTCTTAAGAACAATTTCAAGATTTTAGACTCTGCCGCCTCAACTTATCAGCTTAAGATCAAAGAAGCCTTGCACATCCTCTGGTAAAAGCCTTCATTGAACAAGGAAGTTTTTCATGTTAATTTGGGTCTTTTTACGTAATTTCCATATTTTTTTATTTTGTTTTATGCAAAATTGCTTTACTGGAATTTTCACTACTATTATTGTATATTGTAAAGTTGTTATAAATCATATTGTTTTAAGACTTTATAAGCACTCGTGTAATTTTTTTCCTCCAGTAACTGACGATGAACGAGGTGTTTGAAACATGTTTTACAGTATTAAAAATGTTGTAATTTTCCTAAAACTAGTTTCTGCTTTTCATTTGTCTCTTTACCCCAAAGGAATCACTTAATTTCTTCAAATTTGCAATTGTAATTCTCCCGCCTCCAAATATTTAAATCCTCTGACTGCGCCTATAGATATTTTACAGCCAGATAATGATCACATTGATCGAAAACGTTTGCCTTTTTTTAAACATCAATAGAAATATACCTATTTTATCCAATTGCATTTTACAAGCAGTGAAAAGTTTTAACAGCGGTTTTCTGTTATTCTTGTGTCAAAAGTGAGTTAAATGTTCAGCAACGTCGATCGGTTTTTAAATTTAAAAGTTGAGAGATTTCCGTTCAAAAATAAATGCTGTCACACCTTCAGGATTGAACAAAATTCTCCCGAGATCAATCAGTTTTTGTTCCGTGTTAACAATGGTTGTTGATGTTGATTTTAAGGCGCCCGTTTAAACGGATGCAACATTGTTACGCACAACATGTTGTCTTCGTTTGAACACTGTTGGGACATGTTGGGCAATGTTGGATCATGTTGGACGATGTTGGATGAAGTTTGATTTCTGTCAAAGTTTTCGTCCAACATCGGCCAACATTTTTCTTCGAGCATGCGCATATTAGAACATTCACTGGTACTCAGTCTATCTGTGCGTACATCAAAGCGAGTGTCTTCCAACATTAGTTCGCTCACAATGTTGTTAAAAAAAAAGCCCTCGTCTCTTCTCATCCATGCTCGTGTTTTGCCTTTCTTTCTTTTGTCTCGGCTCTTCATCTTCGTCCGTTAACTCATTTAAAACTGCGGTTGCAACAAATTTTCGTTTTTTCCACAATTGAGAAACCGCCATGTTTTTGTTTTGTAAACAAATTTTAATTTTAAATTTTAAATTTTAGAAAAACGATTGCGTGATATAAGGATATCTCGTTCCCAGAGCCCAGCGATCACATACTAATACGTGGGTCCTGGTAACGATCTAACATGTCGCACTGTGTTGGCTTCTTTTGAACACTAGTGCTTCCAACACTACTCAACATTTCCTAACATGTTGCTTACAACAATGTTGGGTCATGTTGCATTCGTTTAAACGGGCCTTTATAGAGATTACTCCATGGAAAGTGCGCGCGAACGATTTTTATTCACGAGTTGCGAAGCTTCAAAACACGGACGAGCGAGTGTTTTGGTGCGAAGCAACGAGTGAATAAAAATCGTTCAAGAGCTTTCCATGCTGCAATTTTTGTGGCTACTGCGTCCATAGACGGTAGCCACTATGTACGTCGTGGTCCGGGTAAGTGAGTCTGTAACACAACAGTAGTAAGCCTAGGCAAGTCACCTAAATATCACAGGAAGCCTGCAAAATTTCGAAACATTGTTCGGAATCAATCAACTCTCAGCCGATAATGTATCAAAATACACGTGCAAAATCTTTAATTATAACCCAATAGTTCCAAAGCAAACAAACAACAGAACTAGTGAAACTATTTCTGAACAGTATTCCTTCATTCCCTACACAAAAATGATAACATTTTTATAGTTTAGTGAGAAACTTTCAAAACTTGCTGTTAGGCTGGGTGGCAAAACGCTTAATGAGCTCATATTAACTCTGCGCCAAATACGCATTACTTGAGATATCGGACTCAAAATCGCTGGAGAGCTTAGTGTTATCTTGTTCTTCCAATA
>JANCMA020276692.1:0-12366 GCA_024336925.2 Zoanthus solanderi | reverse complement strand
GACTTGCAAGCTGCACGAACGCACTCGAGACAGTCAGGTGACCTTGTGGTTTTGTGGAACAAATTTAATTGGCCGATAAAAAAATGTAATCCAATAGATCACCTGAAGTGAAACTGCATGAGAGTTCTTTACGCACTTCGTGGCTTGTTCCATGCTGGCCTTCTATATGTCAAATCTAATTTTTCATAAAAAAACATCTCATCCGTAATTTGGCACACTTTAAGCATTTTCCATGACCAAAACTAAAATTTTCCATGACCCTGATAAAAATTCCATGACTTTCCAGGCCTGGAAAATGATTTTTTAAAATTCCATGACTTTCCAGGTTTTCCATGACCCGTACGAACCCTGCTCTTCTTTCATATTTTTGAAGAAAAAACTTGTTAATTTCAAAAATTATTGCTCAATTTCTCTCTGTAATATAATAAAAAAGAACATGGGTTAGTGCTAATCAGTTTTTGATCAACTGGGCTAGCCCAGTACACTACATAAATATTAAGCATATTTGTAGAAAACTGCTGACTATGATTTGTAGTTGTGAAGAATAGACAAACAGGTTACACTGATAAAAGATTCATGGAAGAGGCCAATAGCTTTGGTACTGCAGGAGGTTAATGAAAAATAATTTTTTAGAACTTTTTAATTAATAGTTTCCCAACCATAGAGGGAAAGAGTCCTTGTCTTTTAACAAGTTTATATTAGCTAGTAAAAATAAATTTTTGCATGATAATGATTCTTACCTAATGTTCTTGCAAAACCAAAATCACACAACTTGACAATCCCAGATTTAGAAACAAGAATATTCTCAGGTTTCACATCCCTGTGAATGATCTGTGGAAAGGAAAAACAAAAGAATCAAGATTACATGATGATGAAAGTGGTAGAGTAAAATTATAATGAAGTTGGTGAGTGATGTGTGCTAACAACATAGAACAACAAGAACAACAATTATTTACTTTGCACTAACAACAACAACGTTTTTTTATTCTAGGCAATCATTGTATTACATTTAACTAAAATACCTTATTATATAACAATGACTGATCAGAAATAGCAAGGGTTAATCTAGCTCAATGACTAGGCCAAACATATACTCTGCATCTACTAACCCAGAAATTCTTGTCCATTCTCTCAATGTGACCAAACCAGCAGAGTCTCCTGTTCTCAACACATCTCCCAATACTTTCCAGATTTAACCTTCCCCTGAGTTCATCAGATCTAAGTCTGACCTTGTGGCTGAAATTGCACATCCATCATATTATTCACATATCATTTCCCTCCAAGTAACACATATCCTCAGCTCTTACTGGCCAGATATATCATCTTTTACTAGAAGCTAACCAAAGATGGATTGGTGTCCTGTCCAGGGAATCATTGTCATCATCATTTTCATTTAATGTCCGCATTTTCCCATCTAGGATGGGTTTAGACAGGGGATGACTGCCCTCCACATCCATCGATCCTGTATCACATTCTCCTCCACTCCCAACAAGTTCATATTCTTCATCACCCAATCACTTAACTTTTTCCTAGGCCTTCTTGCCAGCCATTGCCACCCAACTCTCACCGGCCCACACCTCACCCAACAAGCCCCTCTGCCCTTTTCACATGACCAAACCATCTCAGTGTTTTCTGCCTCAACTTAACAGAAAGGTCTTAAACTCCACATATCTCTGCCACCTCACTGTCAGACCTCCTGTTGTGCCACCTCACTCCTGCCTTGTATCTCAGCATCCTGCAATCACATCAGTCTGTGTAGCACATCCATCAACCTGCTTGTCAATGCCCATGTTTCTACTCCATACAGTAGAGCAGATCTCACACAAGTTTCATATACCCTTCCCCTAGTCCTCAGTCCTATGGTGTGGTTCATCAATAAACTGGCTATTTCTCACAATCTTCTCCATGCAGCTGTTACTCTCGCTTGCACTCGCATCTCCCAAGTAGCAAAACTGTTCTACTTCCTCCAACATGCCTCCATATACTACCAACCTGGGACCCTTGTCGTCTCCACAGTCATCACCACTCTCCCCCTCTCTTGTACATCTTGGACATACAAAGTTTTGCATCCCTCGATGATTTCTCAGACCTGAGCACTGTTTCTGACACCATTTATTACACTCAGTACAAAGCACAGAGTTTGCTCCCACCCCTCTTCCATAGCATCCACATGGCCATCTTCCTGACTGAATCCTCTCTCTAACCCTATTTCCAGTCACTATTGATTTTGTCTTTTCCGTATTTACTTTCAGTCGGCTCTGCTCCATCCCTTTCTTCCACCTGTTAAACATGTCAGTCACTTCTTCCTTTGATTTTGCTGTCAATACCAAGTCATCATCATAAAGCAGCTCCCACGGGCCATCTTCTCTTGCAAACATAGTAGCCTCCTCCAGGTAGCATGCCCTTCCTTACACCAACCACAGGTATCAGCGGTGGGCCTATCCTTTGCTTGTACAAAAGGCATAACATGCAAGGCAGCAGGTGGTTTGGATTTCAATTTTACCTTTTCCTAGCCTTTGCCTGATTAGGCATACCCTACAAGGCAGCAGGGACCCTAGACAGGTACTATCACTCCAGGTCAGAGTGGACTTAGGAGTAATGGCTGATTAAAGGGTAACTCCATTTTCCCTTCAACTCTGAAAATCCCCAATCAGAGCCTCTCCACCGGGTGCAGTTTATTGTCATGCCCAGGACATAAACTATAAAAACTTGTTGTTGGTCTTCAGAGTAACACATAATGTACCAGAAATATTTTTTTTCTTTTGTTCATGTTACTTCAAACTTCAACGTATTCTTACAAAATCTTTCCGTCATGTCATGTAGACAAGTATACTCCATAGAAGGTGCACACGGACAGTCAGTTAGAGACCTGGACTTTAATCCAAACAAGCAATACTATTTGGTCAGCTGTGGCGACGACTGCAAAGTCAAGTTTTGGGATCAGAGAAACACAGACGAGCCTTTGATGGTTTTGTCCGACCATTCGCACTGGTAACAATGTTTTCTGTTATTCTTTTTCGTTGATGGCTTGAAATAGGGTTTGCAAACTTGTTTGGGATCTGAAAAAGGTTCCGGGAATAACCGCATAGGCAGAGAAAAAGGATTCCCTAAAGATGAAAGTTTTATCAGTTCAGAAATTTAAAAACGTTCTGTGATTAAATTATTTGTTAAGGATTAGTCTACAGATTTTAATAAAGTAAAATAGAGTTTTATGAGAAGGCAGTGAGTCCAGTGCTGTGGAATGGCTGCCAGAAAATTTAGAGACTTTAGAACGTTTTCAATTCTGCTATATTATGAGTAGCCTGATAAAAACCGAGGCAGATCAGTGAAAACCCAAGACGCAGTTGAGGGTTTTCACCAGCCCGAGAATTCTCACAAACTTTGCCAAGGTCACCAGGCTATGAAGGCACGGAGAACATGTTTTCTTTCTTTTATAAAAATATTATTTTCCAAGATTATGTACGAAGGGAGTAAGTATACTTTAATTTCTTTCATGAAACTGCAATTTTTCACAAATTGGAGACAGTCGTTTTTGTGCTTCATAATGCTATAACATCACACTTGTTGACCAATCAAAACGCACGTACCGACCAAATTATTTTAAAATTGATGTTAATATATAATTGTTAATATTTTAGAAAGCTGAATACTTCGAGCTTAAAAGTAGGTTTTAATAGCTTAAAGGCTTTTGTTGTATGACTTTTAGGGTATGGAGTGTTCGATATAACCATTTTCACGACCAGCTAGTTTTGACATCAAGTAGTGACAGTCGAGTGATACTAAATAACATCGTGTCGCTGTCATCTGAACCTTACGGCCATCTTGATGATGAGGAAGATGAAGATGAAAAACATGGGTAAGAAATACATCAATTATTAACATGTTTTCCTGATCGTTCACACATCACGTGATACAGAAAGCAAAAATTTTAAATTGACTGAGAATTGGCTTGGTTTAATTTGACTTCGACAGTTTGCCTTTCGTCAGAAGCTGTACAATTTTACAATTTTATTCAATAGGCCATTTTTAACTCGGTATTACTCTCGCTATTTCAATATAGAGAAACACGAAGAACAGGTGTTTTAGTTTGAAAGTGTCAGAGAATGTCCGAAACAATATAACAGCCATTGTTAGTTATAAAACCCTAAAACAACTAGTTCCATTACCGTACCATTTAAAACATAAAGTGCAATAAAATTGTTGGAGCTATAGATAATCTGTCTTGAAATTCTCATCTTTTCTAAATCATCGTCTGCATACTTAACAAATAGTTCAGTAATACAGACGTTTATGATCCCAATAATAAGTTAGACATATTTACCTTGAAACGTCAGGTCTCGTGAGCCAATCAGCGACGGTGTTATTGCTTCATACGATGAACACGAAGACAGTGTGTATGCCGTTGAATGGTCTAGTGCAGATCCTTGGGTCTTCGCCTCGCTTTCGTACGATGGACGATTAGTAATAAACAGAGTGCCCAGGGCAGAAAAGTACAAGATTTTACTATAGCACTGGAAGTATGGGAGGACAATGAAATTACTCAGTCTTTGAAAATTCAGCTAGGCACATACGAGTGCCTGTTTGCTTTTCAAACACAGATAAACGGTGATATTTGGTTAAGTTTTTGGGGAGGGACTCTTACAGCACACCAGGAAAAACTATTTCTGTAAAGGATGTCTTTAAACGGCGATAAAGAAAGACCAAATACACTACCTATTGTAAATTTTACATACACTATTGCCGTACTTTAATACAGAATCAAATACGTACAAATAATAATAAAATTTTATAAGCTTTTGTAAGGTTTTGACTTCAGTCTTAGGTTCGCTCAAGAGAATATGAGATAAGAGAGCTTATCCCGGACCCTATCAGGGGCTCCACTTCTCGTGCTATTTTTAGAAACTCGTTACCAACCCCCGCGCGGCTCATTTCATAATGGCACCAAATAGTTTTATGTTTCGCTATCAATGGACATGCGAGAAAACTTAAAAAAATTCTGGCCAATCACGTTTCGTTTGAAAATAGATGAACGGGGCTCATGATTGGTACAAAGCCCAATATGGGGGATAGGTTCTCTTAGCTCATTTTCTCTTGGTTCGCTATATTTGTAACACATTTAAAGATGATATTTATAAAAGGCAGTGCGAACCTTTTACTCTTGGTTCAATATCGTCGCAAGGAAAAAATGATTAGCTGTAGTGTCATTCAACTAGTTGCCCCTGATCAGTTGTGCAGTTGTTGACCACTGTTTTCTCTGTTTGTTGTTCTTGATATCTTATTGTTTAAGTGAAAGTCTAACTATATAACAAAGCAATGAATGTATGTTACCTCGGGAAACTAGTTAGTTTTGTTTTCCCTGAGTCCTGATGTTTCTCTCCACTTCGTCTCGAGGAAACAGGACTCTCGGGAAAACAAAACAAAACTGTTTCCCTCGGGACCATACATTAAGTGTATAATATACTACACCTGCATGGAGGTCCTTTTGGGTTTTAGAATTGGAGTACACGTAAATATAGCCTTTCACCAATACGGGAGGATTTAATGGATCCGATTATGTCTGTTCAGATATTATATTCGCTTCACGTGGTAATGACCATGGAACAAACAGCATTGCGCTTTTCAAGTGTCATAGCATTTTATAATATTGTTTAGTTTATCGGAGTTGTGTAAGATCGGCGCTGTTATGTTGTTATGGGAGTAAAATGAAATGGCAGTTTTGAGGAGGACTGAGAGAAATGGTGAGAGCAATGTGTGGTGCAAAACTGATTGGAAAAAAAGCACAGAGGACCTAATGGAGATGTTGGGATTGAAGGAAACAGTGGTTCAGGTGGCGAAGGCGAATGGAGTGAGATGGTAGGGGCATGCTTTGAGGAGGGATGATGGGCATGTTTTGAGAATAGCGTTGGAGTTTGAAGTGAAGGGCAAGAGGAAGCGAGGACGACCAAAGAAGACGTGGAAGACGCAAGTGGAGAAGGAGAGCAAGAATGTTGGTTTGGAGGAGGATGTCTTGAATCGAGCGAGATGGAGAGTGGGAGTTGGAGAGTTTGTTGGTAGAGTGGGGTAAATCCGGCCACCCCCGTTTACTGGGATAAACCCGGATCAAAATTGGATGATGATGTTTAGAAATACAAGCGATACTGTTTTATTCCTTTTAGAAAATAACTTCACTTCCTAAACAATAAAGCTTTGCTCACACAGGAGCAGACATAAAATGGCATCGAGATGATGCCGAAACGTCGTGTCAATTTTACTATTTAACTTCACTTCCATCCTTAAAAACGTTTCTTGAGTTATGTGACGTCACTCTGTGACTTATGTTCAGTTATATAAAATAGATTTGTAGCCAATCAGAGCGAGCGTTTTTCTAAGCGTTCTTAACCTAACATTGAACTAAAACTGATTACAGCCTCAAATAGGCTCTTTGAAATTGGCTTTAGTTTGCTCTCATTTTTAGGTATTCTCGGTCTCGCTGTTTTTATTAGGTTTGTTCCGTACGCTTCTTTGTTTGATTGTGCATAAGACCAACGCGTTTTTTTAAATTTTGTTGTCGTAAATTTACTACCAGAAAATGCTGATAACAGGCCATCGGAGGAACCAAGATATTTCTAGCATGACATCTTAAAAATAAAGATGTATATGAAGTATTAAAATATATTTATATTTGCCATATTCGTATATTTGCTCGGCGTTTGATAAATATTACGATACTGAAAGACACCGTCAGAATTGAAGAGGACATTCAGGTCGAAAGATCGTTTCCTTTTTAAAACTTTCAAAATGACTAGCTCAAAAAATGTTGAATAAAATACTAATCTGATAAAAATAATTGAAAGACAAGTCATTTTGAAACACTAAAACAAGAGAGGGGCTCTAAATCCGCGAAAAAGGGCCCATATCTGCAAGCGGATTTGGACCACGGGGATCCAAATTGGATGGGGTCCAAGGCCGCTGTGACACCGGCCTTGAAAAAAAGGTAAATATCCTAATAGATATCTCAACAGATATAACTAGAATGCTGCTGAAAAAAAATCAAAACAGTTACTGTTCGTCAGCAGGATGCCTAAATTGTGTGCAGTTCTACAATTGTTTCGGCTCCATTAAAACGATTCCTTAAAGCGCAACGGAGAAAATGATCCCTTCTTCCTAGATACCCAATTTATGTGCAATGCTCTTTTCTTATTTTTTGAGTCATGACAAAAGTTTTGTCTTGATAGTATTTAAAATGGCCTGACTGATATCTACCCCTTTATCAGAGCAATGAAGAACTTTATGCTGTAGTTTCCCTGAGGCGATGATCAAACTTTTCATCCTAGAGTTGATTAAATCACGTACTCTAGGTTGAAATATTTGATTATCGTTGTAAGTTGTGTTTTAGTATAGTATCTTTAGTATAGTATCAAATTAATATTTAAATTAATATTTATATTAAGGAAATAAAGATAGCATCGCTCGTGTTTCTAGACAATAATATCAAACGCTATGACGTAGAGAACACGAGAAAAGTATTGAGGTTTTCTCTTCTTTTCAAGCGTTCTGCACGTCATAGCGTTTTCTTTTATTGTCTAGAAACACAAGCGATACTGTTTTATTCCTTTTCGAAAACAACTTTATCCCTTGATTTCTATTCAGTTTCATAAAACGGAATCAAGCCAATCAGAGCTTGCGTTAATTCGGTCATATTTTCTAAAAAGCTGATAAGGTTCCAACAATATCCCTTCGTCAGAGCAACTCTACAAACTAAAACTGAATTAGAATAAATGCACAACAAAAGGTATCAATACTATCAAAACTATGTACATACTATTTATTTAGTTTAAAAAAACTTAAAAATTATTTTTGTTTCCGACTCTTAGATTGTCCCTTTTTTGATTGTGTTTTCTTGGTAGTAATTCCACTTTGCTTGCTTTTTGTTCTGTTCCTATTTTTGTTTTTCACATTATGTGTTGAATAATAATGCTGTCCCGTCTTCATCTTGTTTGTCGTCATTCGTTGTTTCTGAAACACAAAAGAACCCTTACTTTCACTAATGTCCCTCTGGTAGCAGTTTTACAGAAATGTAAATAATAACATAATAATGAGGGTCCTGAAGGGGTAAAATGGGAGTTGGGATTGGCAGTTTTTGCCCTCGGAAAATGAGGTTCAAGATACTGGGACTGGGATTTAGTCACTAGGAATGGGAAAAAAATGTTAAAAAATCAAAAATGCGAACGGGATTTGAGAATTGCGAAGTGGGATTTGGAAAAAAAAATGAACTGGGAAATGGGATTGGTACCCCCCTTCCGGACTCTCAATAGAGTCATTAAGCTGCACGTCCCAGCCTCCATTTCCGGGGGGTTTAAGAGAATAACAACTTTAGCCTAAAATTTGACGTATTGCTAAGCTAATTGCATATGTTCTTTTCAAACCCTTTCAGAGAATTTTGCTTTTCATACTAAGAGTATAACGAGTGTGTTTAAGTCCAGGTTTCTCATTATGAAATGTTTCTTTCTTTATGAGTAATGTAAGAATGTAAGAAGAACTGAACACTGGGGCTGAAGAAATTGGATTCTGAAATGAATTTAATGATAATATGTAGTGAAAACTTCTTCGACTCTTTTTTTAATCTTACACAATCTTAATTTCTTGTTTTAAGAAAACGAAGTAAAACTTCAGGAGTTTGGTGTGGCAACAGATTAGTAAAGTTCATTCTGTTTTTCACAAAACGTTTTAAATGTAAACAGTTAATTCGGGCCTACCTTGGTTGTGCTTGAGTCATCTTCGATTTCACTACCACTTCGCCTTTTCCGTTGTTTGTTTGGAACTGCCAAAAATAGTAACAATAATAAAACTCGATTAAACAGATAAGTGGATTGCAATCACGTCTTGATAGAGGTTATCTGTTGTCTCATAATTTTTGTATTAAATGGCGGGTCAGGATACCAAAATGTTTTTACTAGATACAGGTCGTTTCGTCACAATAAAGTTTTACCAACAAAACCAAAGCTTTAATCTAAACAACCCAAGATTGAAATCTTCTCAATATTGTTGCTCGCAGAGGCACTTCAATATTTTAAGATATTAAAAGAGTACAAATAAAAAGTACAAAAATGTAACGTAGAAAACAGAAAAATAATTCAGCTGCAACATACTAAAATAATACATACCCCTTCGTCAGCGGTTACTAGGGAACGCCTACTCGCATGGGCCATTTATTTGAAATATCAAAGTAAAGGAGTCGGTAATGGTGGCGAATGACGGCGACTACAGCCACCATCCTTTGGGAGGTAATTATGAACCAAGATGTACGAAATATTCAAATTTCAAAATAATGCAAAAAATATTTTACCGAAATCAATTCTTAAACAGAAGTGCTTCAAAATATAAAATTAGTTTAATCGCACTTTAATAACTCCTGACCTGCCTAAAATTTGGTTTATAAGTTTACATGATACCGAATCGAGTTTGATCTGGAAAGAAAAACAGATTTTGGTACCGTCTTTACATGAATTGTTTCGAAAACGAACTCGTACTTGAACGAAGCCTAACTAAGTACAGAGAACCCGCGAATAGACAGCAAAAATCCAAAGGAAAATAGATTATGTGTGTACTATCCAGGACAAGACTTGGTCTCGTTTCAGAATGAACTTTTACTTGATCTCCCATTTACATGATTCCGAGAAGGGTTTCACACTGGATTGAAAGTTTTGATCCGGAACGAGAACCCGGTACGAGCTCGATCGGGAATGCCTTCACTTTCGTTCCGGAGTCATGTAAACATTGTGCACTCAAATGCAGAGTTACAAGAGAGGGAATGAAAAAACCTGAGCAAGCTCATTTCGGATCAAAACTCGATCCGGTATCATGTAAACACACCCTAAGAAGCGGACTTCCGAAGCTCAAGAGTCTTGGAAACTAATTTGTCCAGGGATTGTTTTTATAAGTTATAACGATCCGTGAACAAGTTATTCGATGAAAACAAACCAAACTTAGGTGAGAGGAAAGTTTCAAGAAAAACCGACAAAAAAAATAGTTTAATCCTATACATTAAAAAATTACTTGATTCTGATTGGTCAAGAGCAGTGCAATTACTTTGTAATTCTTTGCAAAAAAGTGTAATTCCGTGCAATTACAATCTCAAAGCTAATAAGCCAATCAAAATGTAGAAGTTTCTATGACAACGATGGAGGCATGAATTGTCCGTGCACGCATGAATTGTTACGTTGTCACTGTCAAGTTTTGCTTTTTACCGCCATTTTTTTATAATTTTTTCAGTATATGATTAACATGTAATCAAACCTTTTACTCGTTCAATATGGAATTAATTTGCACTGTGCGTTTTAAAAAGCTCAAATTGATTCAATTTTGATTCTTTTTAAAACACACTCGTGCAGGTTAATCCATATTGAATTCGTAAAGGTTCGATTACATATACAAATGTGCCTTTCGTGCATAGTATGGCAGTCAATGCGTAATTAATGTGTCTTCAATGAGTGATCAATAATCAATAGGTGATCAACTACAAAAACTACTTTTGGCACCCACTTTGGATCCTTCTTCCTCACTTTTAACAACCTGTCATGGAAAACATTACTTGGCGAAATATTACTTATTCTGCCAAAATAAACTATCATAAATTTAGTAAATATGGAAAGGCCTTTACTTTAGAGCATTTTCACCTGACGTCATGGCAGCCATGTTAGTGTACTCTTAGCAAAAGAATTTTGATCATTTCTTTTGTTTTGTGAACAAACATGGCCGCTATGATTATTGTCTTTTGTGTCTCCTGGGATTGTGTGAAACCTCTCTATTCCTAGGGTTATACCTCTTACGTTATTTTTAGACATGGTACCCAGCTCTTCCGCCGCGCCAATGTTACTCACGGCGCTTTGATTCTATGTCAGTAAGACTTCAAAGAGCCCGCAAGGTCCGCCATATTTTAATATTTGTTTTCATCCTCCACGTCTATCCACGCAACGAGCGATTAACATCCTACGGAAGAGCTGGGTACCATGTCTACAAATAACTTAAGAGGGATTACCCTAGGAATAGGACCGATATGGAGGATTCACTCTCTTTAACCTTCATCTTCTCTTGAATGCAGGGATTTTTTGGTATTGCAATACACTCCCACACTTGTGGGACACCGAAAAATTCTCTCTGTCAACCTAAGTTCTAGAGCATAGGGAAAAAACTGTGTGAATACTTGAAACTAAATACTGTATGTGCAAAAACATTTACAATATATGTACAATATCGAAAAACTTTCTGCTAAAATACCCAATAAATCTCGATTTGAAGCGCAAGGAAGAAATCTTAAAAAGATGATTATTTAATTGATTATACCATACTTGTTTATTTAGGTCCTTAGCAACAAGAAATTAAAAAAGATTGTTAATGATGGGTAAACAAGTATCGTTTGATTTCGTCAGAGAACCGACTGGAATTCAAACCCAGAACTCAGAAAGCAAGACTTTCGAGTTTGTACCTCGGTACAATCGGAACCTCGCATGACAACATCAAGCATACTTGTTTTATACAGCTAGTTTTAAACAGCCACTAGCTAGACACTACAAATACGAAGATCAAAAACAACTGAATTAATAACGGTCGTGCGGTTATTGACAGATAAATGAAAATCACGCAATCGATTTTGACCAGTCGCGCACGCGCATTTTAAACAGTGAATCCAGGTTGCATATTAATTAAGGGTTCGTTTACCAATGCACGACCTTGCTGTCGAAACAATGAACGAGAAGTTGTTCATAAAACACGAGGCAAACTATTCCTTTTAAACTGCAATCTGATTTCACTGCACTACATGGCGATAAATGACTTCACGAACTTGAAGCAAAAATCTTTAAAATAAATAAATACATAATTAAATTGGCGCAGTTCAAAAAGAATAAAATATAAAAATCAATAAAAAGCTGTACATAAAGAGAGATGAATGAAACTCAAACCGTAAAACAAAATTAAATATCTTACCTTGTTTTAGAATTACTCACCAGTCTTTCGAGAAGTAAGTTCAATTATTTTTCAAAACACCCGGCGCATCAAATCCTTCTTCCCATACACAGACCGTCTCAATAGATCACAATTGTCCAGTTATTTATAAATGTAGTTGTTGGGACTGTGATGATTTTTATATTGGGAAAAAAAAGACGACTTCACGACCGGAAAACGGAACACTTCAAAGCCCTTTTGAAAAATGATCACTCTTCTGCTATTGGTGATCATGATGTGTAACAGAAATTCGGCTGAATTCTGGGTTAAAGTTGCTTACTTTGGAATCACAGGGAAATTACGAAACCATAGTTGCAACTAAGATAGTTTTGACCACGTACGTTTAAACAATAGCTAATTGCGAAACAAGAAGTTAACAAAAGA
>JANCMA020276587.1:0-12368 GCA_024336925.2 Zoanthus solanderi | reverse complement strand
AATTATAGAAATAACCCTATAAGCTGCTCAGGAACAGTGGTAAATACTTCATTTAATATAACAGTGGAGACGGCAAAAAGACGGTCAAATTCCCAGAGGAGGCGGCTCGTTGAGCCGGCTGCCGGCCCATTTTGAGAAGGCTGATTTATAGTATTATTTGCGTCATCGACAGCGCAGATGTACAGATAGTGCTTTTCACAATATTTTGAGTGTGCTTATTAATGACTGAGTAAAACACAATTTAATTACTCAGTTTAAATTTGGATTTATTAATTTTAGTATTTCTGCATGATAGTGCTAGGAAGCACCCTTGAGATGCTAATCACAGGGGCAGATCGAAGGGGAGGCCAGGGGGGCCATTGTCCCCTCTTTTGGGAAATTCCTGATGTATTTGTATATGTGTTAAAATAAATATCATATCATAATTTATATCATAATAAAATTAATCAAACATGTTTAACTTGTATTATATTTTTTTCATAAAATTCATGAAATAATGTAAGCAATAAAGCCAATAAATGGAAGCGTTTCACCTCTCAAGACCTCAACGGGTGCATTACTTAAATTATGAACAGTGAGAAACTGAGTTTAAGTTAACTTGCCATTCAACTCATGCAGCAGTAAATAATTGGGACTCTAAACATTTTCATATCATTATGGTTACAATTATATTTTTACATTTATTTTTGACTGGAAATGCAGTTTCAAAATACGTCCCACAAAATTTTCCCACCATTTTGTAGTTGAAGTGCCACCCATCTCAAAATTTCTGGATCTGCCCCTGCTTTTATTATGCAATCTGAGTTCACTGCATTGCAAGGCACTCCTTATACAACTAACAAACTTCAACAAGAGTTTGAATTAACTAAAATCTTTAAACCAAATAAGTACATAATTAAGATGGCATATTAAGTTCAAATAGAATAAAACAGAAGTTACAAAAAGATATAACTTTTAAAAATTTATATCTCATTTGAATTAATTTTATATCCTCCAAACTTTTATTTCAGTATTTAACAAGCATGCACCCATCCCCCCTGTAGCAGTAATCTGGCAAAAGTTTTGGAGTGGGTGACCCCACCAGATTGCTTGCTCCTTCGGCACTTGAAGACTCCCCAGTTGCTCTCAATCGATCCCCTCTCAAAATATCCAAATGAATCAGGAAAGTGCATGGTCAAGTTTATTTAATATTTGTGCACAATTGATCATGACTGTCTATATTTCACAAGAAAAATTTCCCATAGCAGGAAAATTTTGAAAAAAAAACATGATATTGGGAAACAAAACATTTCAGAGTAACATTTTAGTAAATGTGATAAACTACAAGTTTAAGTAAAACATGTGAAATGCCACATTTTCATTTGCTTTTCCACTTTGGTCTGATTGGCTGATTAAAGCAGTCTGGCTAGAGCACTTGAATGCAATTATCAGATTAAAGAAATCATCTAATTTTTAGCATTATGAAGTGTAAATTTAAAAATCATTTACTAAACTGGACAAGAGAATGGAAAGCTTGTGAACCTTAATTAACTATTTCATAGGCTCATCACATCAATCTTAGCAGTTTTCTTATAATACTAATATAAAGTATCTGCAAGTATTAGAGTTATCAACTCACAAAAGCAAACATCTGTTAAAAACGCATGGTTTATATAACTCTTAAGTTGAAGTAAAGAGCATTAGCCCTTTGTTGGTTCAGTGGATTGAATTGTGATGACAATTGATTGCTTTGTTCAGCTTTGTGATTTTATATCAATGATTAAACTTTTGAACTAATAGTGGATCAAACCATATGTTTCATCTACTTTCCAATGCACAGTCTTTAAGTCTTTTCAAACTGTCTAACAAGATGTTACAAAGGGCTGTCTAGAGACATAACAATTCAGATGTTTCAATAAACGTGGAGCATGAAGAAAGTGTTACTTTGTTTTTTACCATGACTGAGTACTTGTGGCAAGTTACTTCGGAAGTTACTGATAACCCAAAAATGGTCTTAAATAATCTGAGACCGATTGAGTTGAAATACAGTTTTTCTTTTGGTAGTACACACATCAATACTCTTTTTATGAAGAATGTTCTACACATTAATCTACACAAAATAAGTGTGTAACAACTACAAAGTGGAAAAATGTTACAATAGCCATTCAAGGCTGAGAAAGAAATTATATACAACATATAGGAATCTGTGAAATGTGAATAGGAATCCATTTTGATCTATAAGGAAAATATATGATCCTCTGACTGAAAAGTGGTGTCAAACAAATATATTTATCAATTTGAAAATTGATCTTTGTGTTGTGAAATGTTGTCCGAGATCCTCCAAAATTTCACATCACTTTTCAACTTTGAAAACTTGTGATTTCAAACCAAAATGCATATTTTGTTTTGATGTCAACTAACATTATTTTTCAAGGCACACATCTTTAAGATTTTCTCATTTTTAAGCTATTTTATTATTCACTTTTAAAATAAATAAGTTACTCTTTTATTTTACATGTATTTGTCTGTAAAAGTATAATTGCTAGCTGCTTCTAAAAATTCACCCCACACAAACAAATGACTGTAATCACTCCAAGTCATGTTTCTTTTCAATTTAAAGCAAGTTTCTATTTATATCATCTGGATGTATTGATATATTACTCGTAAATGGCATTTTTGAGTCTAGTTTCATGGTATTTCTTGTAATCATAAAAACTTTCCAGATTTCCTTTTCTACAAGTTTTATCAAATGCATAATGTTAAACACTGCCACTGAAGTACATCTTTATGTTTTAAATCTGTCTTAATATGTTACAATAAAACACTCCATTTTAGCTTTAAAGCCCAATTTATATTAAGTTAAACAGCTTCTGCTAAACATATCAAGCTCAGTAAAACTGAAAGCTCGAAATTTAAATAATTTTCTAATAAATGTTCTAATGTATGTGTTAATAAATTTACACCATATACACAACCACTGGTATTCCACTCCATTATTTTAGGATTAAATTGGTCCACGCGTTTAGAACGAACAAACCACGTCGAAACATAACTAGACTACCAGTTTAAGCTCTGATAACTATCTACTCTTTTATCTATTTACACTTCTCCTCGTCTTGTGTTCTCATTTCATCCAAAGTTATTTGTTATTTCCACGGTGATCGCCATCGCGACACGCGAATGAGGTGAATAGGGTCAGATATGTTAACTCGAGCGGTAAACTTATTTTTTCCTCCAAAGTCCCACGAGACCGACAACATTGGCAACATTAAATAAATGTACAATTTAAACGAACTTCAACTGATCGAAGGCCTTCTTCACAGTTAACAAAGCTAGGTCCAAAAACAACTATTGAGCCAATGCTCTCACTCAAAATATTACACAGGACACTCAGAGTTATGGCCAGCCGTGACTAACGCACTTGTAGATTTACTACTTGTGACAACAGACCCTGTTATCTCGCTGGAGTAATTAACGAAAGTCTATTTTCAAGAAATAAATTGTTTCATGCTACATTTTCAACCTCGTGTGGGCTTTGTATCGTATGACTAGAAGTCAGCTGTGCATGGGTTGGATGTTGTGTCATAATATGGTGTCGAAGCCCGCTCGGGCTTTTGTAACTTTTACCACAGTGACATTTATGTGCTTTTCTTACGCCTTTTTCTTTCCTGTGTCCATTCTTTGCATGATATTTTATACCGTTTACGTTTTTATACCGCTTTCCACAACCTGGTACCGGGCAGATATATCGTTTACCTTCCCCGTCATCTGTCGTTACGGCGTTCATGATCCAGTCGCTGGCAAAGCTGTCCGATGCCCACGAATCGTCACTAACGTCGCTTAAATTTCCTTCTTCGTCGATAGCGTCGACTGATTCATTACTTACAGAACTTGATATACTTAATTTTGGTGGTGAAATTCTCTTTTTCTTGATATTCGAGTCAGGGCTAGGGATTGTAGATTCAGAAGATAGTTGTTCCTTTCGATTCCGCTGGGCGCTTCTGGCAGCTTCGGTGAAAAAGCAGTTAATATAAGAAAGAGGTATAGCCGAGGGCTGTGCAGCTTCTTGTTTCTCCAGAATTCTTGGGTCTTTTTCAATATGAACACCTTCTATGTGATCTATTAAATCTAACAAAGACCCACAGTGTTTTCCACATCCATGCCAAGAGCAAGAATAGCGATAAAACGCCGCCATAACTGCCCCAGTTTTCAACAAGAGTGAAATCTCGTCTACCATTATTTCATTACATCATTGTTTGGATAACATGACGTCATCACATGATTGTCTGTATGTACTTACCCCACGTGGATCAGGTACCCCGAGGCAAAAAAGGAAATACTAGAAGATTCTCCTTCCTTGAACTTAACAAATAAATCAGTTTTTCTTTCACTTTTGTTTTGGTTCTCATCTGCTTTTCCACTGCAACATACCTGACACCTTATTTGTCAGACCTGACACATGATTACACCTGTCTCACTTATAATTATTGTTAACCAGTCAGGTACTATAACTTTCAGGAGTCCTTAACAAAAACTGGATGAGGTAAAACTAAATACAATTAACAGCTGATTATATCATTTTGAACATTCCAGATGCTATAAAATTTTCCAAATATTTTTGGTTCTAGTTGGTTTAATTTTTAATTAAATCAGTTAAATTTTATACAAAAAGTACAAGATTATCTCCATGATCTATATTGAAAATTGTCTAAAATTTTAACTGATTTCAATACTTGAGAAGATTTTTTGATGATTACTTAAAATGAATATTTTAAAAACACATCACTGAGAATCTGCAAAAAATATAATTATGTCATATCTGAGAACTGGGTACCATCTTTCCTGTTTGCAAGTTGTCAAGAGAAATTTATAACCAAAAGATTTCCCATGTCATCATAAAATAATCCCAAACATAAAAAATACTTAAAACACTGACTTGCAAGGAATTTTTTTGAGTAGATAAATTTTGAAGTTGGGATTTTTTTGGGTACAAAATACAAGCCTTGTTTAGACCCCCCATTCATTAAACTTTGTAATTGCAGATCCTGGGCTTTTTGATCTTCTAGGTAGAGTCAAATTCAAACCCTTCCCCTCTAAACTAAATTAAAAAAATCACGATTTTTAAGCAAGAAGTGATTGAGAGTTTTAAGAACTTCATTTATTTCCTAGAAATGTTTTGAATGTTTATTATTATTTGCAATGAAACAGGAAAAGTTTATTTTAATAATATACATAAGGAAGTGCATTGTAACAGCTAGCTTCATCCATGGCAGACTAAATTGGAAAAGTACACTCTGTTTTCAAGTTGTTCTTGAATCTTTTTTGTCCATTTAATGTTTTAATTGCTGTCCTTTCTACCTTTTGGTGTCCACTTCTCCTATAATGCCGCTGACACAATTGGGTGTGAGAACCCATAAGCAGCTAATTAAAATATTATTTTGTTTAGTAGACCTCAAATGGTCAAAACATTTTATGATTCCTCTTGATTAGTGTCATCATCATCATCATCATCATCATCATCATCATCATCATTATCATCATCATTTAAGGTTTTACGTCCATTTGGCATTGGATGGTAAGTAGTATAAATGAGGCTAACTTTCAAGCTCACATTAAGTTCCTAGTAAAAGTGACAGAATAGCTAACATTTGAAACATTAGTTTCTCATCAATCTTAGTATTCTCTATAATTTTATTTGCATATCAAATAACATTCTGTGACCACCTCTATATCACATTTCATTAGCTTTTAATTTATAAAATTAAAGTAACAGCTAAACTAACTTGGAGAAGGTGAAATGGCACATTAAAATGGTTTTATTTTACTTTAATTTATATTTATACAAAATACTGTATATGCACTTTACAACAAATATATTTCCATTTAATCAACAGTCAACAAACTTTCTAAAAACCTATATTATTTTCATATAAAATATTACAAGCCATGTCTTAATTTTGCAACCTTGTCTTTTAAACAAGGAAGTTGTAAAATTCATTTGAATACTCTTGCTTACTATGTCTTCACAAATCAAATATAGTGTAGCCAGTTAGTATATAGTCAGGATCAAAGGCTAAAATAATTGGAGTGATAACAATTCAACATGAACAATAATAAGGTGGGAGAATAAGTAAGAAGGGTGGACTTCGAGGTGAAGTTTTAAAAACTTTTCACTGCTTCATCTTATGAAAAATACGTAATTTAACAAAGAAACAGGACATTTCATACTAAAAGTATATATTTCTTCTGGGAAAGGCAACTCAATAAAAGGAGTGGGTGAGAAACTTTTTATGTCTTAGTTAAAGGGCTAGCTTGTATTCTGGGTGGATATTTTCTCGATCTTTGAGAAGAATCTCAATATGTTTTTTTCAGAACTTGAGAATAAATTGCTTTCTAGAGGGTACTGGTCGTCTTTTAAATTCCCAGAGGAATTTCCTCTGGGAATTTAAAATACTGGAAAACATTAATATTCAAGCAAAACTCATTGTAGTCTTTGTTCTATTTAAAATGAATTACCATTCAATGATTTCACAGAAATTAAGCAGCAGCAACTTTAATTATTTGCTAACAATTAGTGGAGGTTAATTTTACCAATTTAAGAGCTTATAATGTTGCTTGTTTCTGATAATGGATTCATATTGTGGAACATGACTCTGTATTTTCTTGCATAAAGAAATAGCAGCATGCCCCATTTAAATGTCATGAAGGCCCATACTGTCACAATATAGAACCCTTTGGCATCAACTCCTGTAAACACAAAAATTCACTTGTAAATATTTCCAAAAGATATACAAAACAAGATCGAGTAAAATACATAATTTTATATATAGAGAGAGAGATTGAGAGAGAGTTACCCTGAACATATTTAAAGAATAATGTAACTTATGTACATAAAAAATTACTTGATTCTGATTGGTTAAGAGCAGTGCAATTATTTTGTAATTCTGTGCAAAAATAAGTAATTCTGTGCAGAAATTTGTAATTTCGTGCAATTAGAATCTCAAAGCTAATAAGCTAATCAAAATATAGAAGTTTTTATGACAATGATGGAGGCATGCATGAATAGTCCATGCATAGATGAATTGTCACTGTCACATTTTGCTTGTTCGTCAACTTTTTTTAAAAAAAAATTTTTAGTATATGATTTTAAAACATGTAATTGAACCTTATACTCATTCAATATGGAATTAATTTACACTTGTGTGTTTTAACAAGCTCAAATTGCGTTTGCAGAATTTTGATTCTTTTTAAAATGCACTCATGCAAAATAATTCCATATTGAACTTGTAAAGGTTCGATCACATAAACTAATTGCCTATCAACAACTTGATGTTAGTTCCCACAGCCACTAGCACCCATCATTTTTACCTATCTTCAATGCAAATCATAGCCCTTTTGTTAACTATGCCATGCTGGTGAGATCTTAAACGACCAAAAGAGCTCTCAATAGCAGCTCACATTCAGGCTCTTTTATATTTATGAATCATATAGATTTAAGGTTAGATATTTTGGGCCGGCACTATGGTCCAAGTTGGATGCAAGTTTACATAATGCCCCATCGGTTAAAGAATTCAAGAATGAAATTACAAAAAGGAATCTCGAACAACTATTGGACGCTTGTGGAACTAATTGTAGATTATGCACATCATAGACCTTTTAACCAAACTATTTATTTTATTCTACTGTAAATAGTCATTTTTTACAATTTTCTGAATTGGTATTTTATTTTACTTTATTTTATTTATATTTTAATATATAGTACATAGCTTTTTATTATATAGAATACTTATTTTGTAATCTTTAGTTTGGTGTCCCTATTTAGTGGTAACAACTGCTATTTTATTCTGACACTTTAATAAAGTTTATTATTATTATCTCAGTTGCTCCCTGTGTTTGACCCATCTGACCTATTATGGCTGATCTGAATTGTATTGACAATGATGGTTCAGACAGGCCATTGTCTCCAAAAAAAAACAAATATTGTTTGGAAAGATCTGCTTTTGTTTACTGTGTACATAAATTTCAAATGATGGGTAAAAAAAATCCTTTTGAAGATTTTATAATCATGTTAAATGAATCATACAAATTCCATAAAAATAATGTTTGAAGTGGTGGTCCTGAGAGTTTTGTTTACAAAAATTCTTCTTCCTGGAAACTTATGCCTGGGAAACCTTAATGGCAATATCTATGCTGTTAATGCTAAAAAATGTCTGGATACAGATCATTCTGACCATTTCAATGTCTGGATATGAGTTACAGTAGCTATGTACATGGTGAATGCCCCAAATAACTCTTAATGAAATGCCTTGTAGTGACATATAAAGGCATACATAATATTTTTCTAGACTGTACAGTAATTTATATGCCTACAGTATGAATACTACAAGAACGATTACCCAAGTTTTGAATTTACAGAGATTAAAAAGTTTAGATAAGTTTATTATGTATGGAGAGTATGTGGAGACTAATGAATCAATCTAAATTGAAGACTTTCAAAGGTCTACAAATGAAATATATATATATATATTTGGAAACACGTACGTACCTTCTTCAAGAGGAAAAGAATTTTGAGGATGATAGACAGAAGAGTATGCATATAGAAACTATGGAAACCATGATGACGAGCCTATATGGAGATTTAACGTTTAGGCAAAGTGTTGGGTCGAAATCCTTTAAATATTACGAAATAGAATTAAAAAAACCTCGCAAATGAAAAAACTGAAAGCAAGGACCAAAACAGTCACATTTTGTAAGGAAAATCATGTAACTGTTTGGTTGCCATATGCACTAGAAGTAGCATCACTCATAGTACAAAGAAACAAATCTTCCTACCTGCAATGGTAAAACGATCCATGTAGTTGAGCAGATTGATAAAAAATAAAATGCCCACAGTACAAAATGCTCGCTTATTTCCAACGCAAGTGCATTCTTGATCAATTTTTGTAATATCAATTTCTTCTTCCACAATTTCTTCACGCGTGTCTCCAATTCTGGTCTGCGGAGAAGCAGTTGTCTCATCCTTGTGAGACATTTCGAGAAGGATAAAAAGGAAAGTTAGTTTGTCATAAGATTTTCAGTTCCCAAAAACGTACTTAACCTTTATTCTAACTTCTGACAGAAAATGTCACCTGATGGTTCAACTCGCAATAAGCTCTCGCTGTTTTCCGTCCAATTATCGACGTGTATCTATTTACCGAAAGCTTGATCGGGACCAATCGGACAAGCGTCGGTTTTGGCGCCTTTATTCTTGAATAGACTCCAGTCTCCTTTCCGTTACATTGTGATTATGACAGCTTCGTTCAACGTATTTGTGGCCGTTTCATCTCATTAATTAAAAAAAATTTGAAAAAGAGAGGGATTAGGAAATCCACCAATGCAGATAGTGGTATGATTCTTAGTTACAAAACTTTTATTAGCGGTTAAATGATTGAAACTGCACATCGTTTTGATCTCGTGATTCCTTGGATTCGAGAACTTCTGAGTTTGGAAAGTTTTTATATTATGGCTGTTGTGACCAGATGATAACAAACCATAGTACTGATGTTCCTTTGCAAATAAGTTTGTTGACCTGTTGCTTTTTCTAGGCAACGATTTCCGAATCAAGGTAAGCGTATCGAGGGCAAACCATTGGCAAAACCATTTTTGGGGTTTGTAAAGAAGGGTTTGACGACGGGACATTTCTACCTGTCTCTGTTACCAGGTCTTGTTGCTCTTCTCTGAACATTATTTAAAATAATATTTACGTAGTTTACGCATTTTTGGAAAAAAATATGAGTTAGCAGTAAAAATTTAAAGCTGTTACCTGTACCCTGTGAACTGAAAAATGCTCTGCCTGTTTACAAAATGGCAAGAGTTAATTGTTGCAAGATTTTTCTTATAGTATCGTATATCGTTTGTCATTTTACGGTTTTGCCCATAGATGTGATAGTTTGGTTTCACGGTTTCCAAATTTTTCGCTTCATAGAAAGCTAAGTTGCTCTGTACTTGGCACGTCCTTTTTTTTTGACTCATTGCTAATGTGTTGTTAACTAATAAATTATTTTGTAGTTTGTTTGGCCCATATTGTCTACACTGTGAACTTTACAATAGGTCGTGTAAACAATTAGCCTCAATCTAATTCTTCAGTTAATGCTCAATTTTCCGCCCTAAGATGTGACTAGTTGAATATATATATATATATATATTTTTCTTCTTCCCTTTTTCCCGCACGCTTGTACAGCTATAATCTATGCTATGTATGTATCTAAAGCCTTTATTTATAATCCATTTTACTTCTCTTCCTCAACGTATTATATAATATAATAATATGTAATATATATTCAGCCAACTGTCTGGTCTAACCTCCAGTTATTACAGTTGGCTGAGTACCTACTTTTCTGTTAATCATACTATATGTGTTAATGTAAATGTAAATGCTGTAAAGGTACTGAAAATATAAAATTGAATTGAATTGAAATTGAATTAATGTTAAAAAATTGCCTAAATTTAAAATGTGTTAAAATTCTTACAACGTTTTCAAAGATGACTGTATGGTCGGAAATGTTTTAAGAATTTTAACACATTTTAACTTTTAGTCAAATTTTTAATAACAATTTACACAAGCAAATATTATGACACTAATTCTTCAGTGTATTATATGCTTTTATCACCGTACGTTGTATTGTTTTATGACATGATCACAATCTTTCTTTATATGACTTATATATCCAGGTTCAAACTGGCAAAATTTAAATAAAGTATGACTATTTTAAAGAATATATATATTAAAAAACTTTATAATTAGCTTCTGACATTTTAGATTCTTGGGTATTAATAACATTAGAATAACCTTTATTTTTCTATTTAACTTAGTCGTAAAAACTTTTATTTATTGGTAGTGAAAGGGGACCATGCAGCTCTCCAGGTTAATAGACAGTTCTTATACAATCATGTAGCTCAAATGATAGAGCATCAGAAATGAGAAGGTTCCCAGCTGTAAATCTTATTAAGATCTTGTAAGAATCTTGTAAGATCATGTAAGAACTTGTAAGAGTCTTGTAAGAATCTTAACAAAAACCTTACTAAGATCTTATTAAGAATCTTGTAAGATCTTGCATAATTTTGTAAGATTCTCACAAGATCTTACAAGATTCTTACAAGATTCTTACACAAGATTCTTACAAGATCTTACAATTGAAGATTCTTACAAGATCTTACAAGATCTTAATTTAAGATTTCCATCTCGGTTTGCTTGTTGTAAGATTGGTACAACTGTTCTTTAGGCATAATTTCCATGCTGGCTCATACTTATATATGCATGCATCTATACACAGGTAGTTCCTGTTATGAGCAAGAGGACTTAATTATGGATCTTGATGGCAGTTTATTAAATGAGTCTATTTGCAGTGATGACACCGAGTATTTGCTCGGACAGAATGTTTCTGTGAGAGAGATTGAAGACACAGACACTGAAGAAGTAGATGCTGCTTTTTCTCCAAAGATCTCTGTTACAGGGCAGCAGGTTAAAAAACATCCTTCCCTCATCAGTTCATCAAAAACCAACATCAAACAGTCGAAAAGAGTTGCTGAAAATAAAATACTTGATAAGAACAGCAACAGAGGTATTAAAGACATAAAAAGGGAAAAAAGGGATAATGGATCTTATGAGAAGAGTTATAATGTCCCTAATTTACGAGGAACTAACAATTCTAAACAAGGTGAAACGAAAGACATATTGTCTTTAAGAACAAGAGAGCATAATCATATTAAGTTATCAAACCAAGACTCTAATCTAAGAGGGAAAAAACTATTGTCCAATTCTGTTAGTAGTGGCTCGGATGATAGTGCAATAAGATCTCATGATGGACAGCGATTACTTGGCTCTCCAGGTTCTGAAAAGATGTACACTGTAAAGAAAAGCAAACATTTTGAAAATGAATATGCATATGTCGGTTCACCACAGGAACAAATTCCGAATTCACCGCCAACAAAAGACTGCTCAGCTAAAAAATCAAAACACAAAAATACTCATAAGGAAATGTGGAGAAATAATCTGTCACCTTCAAGTCAGAAATGGGAAACTGACTCAGAGCCATCAACTGATATTATTCTCACTGCAGCTTTTTATGATGCTAATAATACTAGTGATGATTGGAATGATGAAAGAAATCAACATTATGATGAAGATGAAGAAATTGATAATTCAGTCATGGAGAAACTCAAGCAGTTGAACTTGGCTGTCAGTTGTGATGATGCATCTAATGGTGAGTGGTTTATTATGAAAGTGATTACATGTTGTCACTTACCAGTGTGTTTCTTAAGGCTGGGGAAGTAGGGTACACTAAGTGGGAAAGCAGGTACACCTGGTTAGGAGGTCATCAAGCACCAAAGGCGCAAGCATCTAGAGAGGT
>JANCMA020276478.1:0-12368 GCA_024336925.2 Zoanthus solanderi | reverse complement strand
GGGGGCACCTTACAGATTAGCCTTTTGAGGGGGGGGGGGGGGCACCATTTAGATTCTGGTGTCTATTAAAGGGTTACTTTAAAAAATAGATCCCGATTTTTCCCAAAAGGGGGGCACAGGCCCCCACAGGCCCCTCCCCTAGATCCGCTTCTGTTGCTTACAAACGCTTAGGATCCATTCTGCCAAGAAAAACAAAAACTAACTGAATGTGTTACTATTGGTATATTTTAACTTTTCCACGGGTTGGGTGAATTCGAAATCTTTATGGAAATGGTACATTTAACTTATTACAATGTGGGAGAAGAACTGGCAGTCTCAAGTTACTAAAATACAATATTTAAAATGTTAGTTTGTCACGGCTAGAAATTTATTTGAGATTACAAATGGCTATAAAAAAGATATTGGGACAATCATCAAATCAAATCAAATCAAATCAAATGTTTAAATCATCATCAATAACATTTACATAAATATGTATAATTCCTCTGGCCTGCAAATAGTAATTCTAGTCTAGGCAGGACAGAGGATTACAATTTTATTTAAGGTTAATACAGGTAAAACAAAAGGAATTTAAGATTATAACGATTAAGGTTTTGTACTATTGATGGGATTCAGTTCGAGTTCATTGTTTGAATAAGTTGCCGAAAAGATTATTTAATGAAAAGAATAATAATTATAAAAATATTAAAGAGAAGAGGAAAACAACAGTCAGCTCAAGCTACAAAATAAAATAATTCGGAAGGATCTGTATTGCTTTGTGGACATCAATATAGGATTCCTCACTCTTTGTCAGTGATAAAAGTGCATTCTTAATATTTTTCTTAAAATAATATTTTCTTTTATTCCTTGTTGAATAAGGAATCGCATTCCATAACCTTGCCCCAAGTCGAGAAAAAGAATTTAATAAGACATTTAGTCGGGAGGCTTGAATATATAATTCGTCTTACAGACGAAAACATTTTGCATAGATTTTCAGGATAATTTTCATTGACGAAATCATGCTAGTTAATGGGGGAAGGTCAGCGCTTCTAGTAATGGTACTTATCGTAGTGTCCTGTTGTGTTTAGATCAAGGCGAATGGAAAAGATGGACACTATTAGAAATGGACCTCATGTTAGTTCTTGTAATTAACCTCTACGTACTGCGCATGGGTTGTGAACAAAGTAGACAGTTTTTTGTCAAAGGTAGTCAATTACCAAGTAACATCGGCAAAACGCATTTTTTGTCGTAATAAGCAAATGAAAATTTGTCTCTTAATCTGAGCCCAAGCTAGCTAGTAGCTAAAACATTGAATAGGATGTGACTAAAAACACATTTTTATTTACACGTTTATGAGTATGTAAAATACATACCAGTCCTATCCTACCCATGGGTCGGGTCGGTAAATGATAATTTTTTTAGCAATTTTAACAAAATATTTCCCGATTCACAGTTTTTCAAAACCCCTTGCATTTCTTTTCCTCGAAGTTCCTTTATATAGTATTGCCTAAATCAACCGGTTTTTCAAAGCAGGGACACTAAATTAATCCGAAATGCCGTTTACTTATTTTTTAAAGATGGTTTTGGCTATGTGAGTCTTCATAGGATTGCTTTTTCAAAAAAGTTTGTGGTTCTTAATTTGTCAGTGAACGGATATGTTTTGGAGTAGGTATGGGGTTACAAATTTGAGCATGATAAACAGCTAGCCTTTGGCTGGCTTTTTATTATTGCCTTTTACACCGTACTGACGAGTCCCAATAAGGACGAAACAGCTGTCTACGGTTAAAGTTGCTGGCTTAATCCGAGCTCTTGCTCATGTTGGTTCACTGACAAATTAATTTCAACGTAGTTTTCCAGCCATTCATTTTATTTTATAACAACTTACATTTTTCCAAACTAGCCAGGTAGATTTGATTGCGATTTTATAAAGAATGTATGAATGTGTATGAGCCTCCCGTGGCCCAGTGACTGAGTGAGAACACCGATATTTTCTTACAAACTTCATACTGGCCAAAGCCTAATCACCTGGTATTCACTTGACAAAGCCTTCTAGAGATTTAAACTCACTTTAAAAACTTAAATCTTATTAAAAATTATCATTGTTTGTTTGTTGCCAAAAACTGAATGCTAATGATGCTAATTGTAAACCGACTAGAAGCCACAGGGCTGAGTATTGCTATGTAAAACGGTAGAAAGCACAAACCATCAGTACTCAACCACGGTTTGGAGGACCTACACGCATGCGCACAATCGCCTTCACCCGAGTAACTACAATGCAAGTAACTGGAGCAACCGAGAAAAAATCTGACGAATAGGTAACATTTCAAAAAAACGTCAGTTCCTAACATTATTAGCAGTGATTAAACAATTCATTCTAGATTTGTCTTAATCATGCATTACACCCTTTTTTTTTATGAAGAATCAGAAAATTTTGCCGAGGCTCATATTGTTCTTAATTATTTGGCTGCTTCAAACTCAATTTGTTCTTAGTTTGTTCTTATTTCTGTGAGCGTTTTGAAATGAGAAATCAAAACAAAAAGACAAGGCATTGAAAAACAATGCTGATCGTCAGTATAAGTGTATCATTTGCTTTGGGACAACAGTAGATTAATAATAAATGGGGAACGGTGCTTCTGTGTTTTTACTGTGCACATAGCGAACATAAATTACAAGATTCAGTAAAGTTACACTTTCACTTTTTTCAGCCTTATCCTGAGCTTGTTCTTAAATTGTTTTTAAATTTCGGCCAATCATTGTTCTTATAAAGTTGTTCTTATAAAAAAAGCGTTTAAATCAATGACATTTTACCGAGATCTCTGTCTTTTTTGAGACTGAAATCTACGTACCGAAGCCACAGTTTGTATTTATCGAGAACTTCACTTACACAAAGACAAGTTTCGAGATTTTACTGGCCTTCAGTAAATAAATCATTTCGCAATCGAGGTCAAACAAAAAGATTTTGATTCAATTTGATATGGTGTTACTCAAGTCAGCGTGATAAAAACGTGACACGACGGGGGAGTAGGTCGGGAATGGTTACCACGTGACACAATTACTCGCCCAGGATGTACAGCTCATTTGCTATATTTGCTTTTAGTAGCACAATGCAAAAATTGAAATGTACGTGACACGCTGATTGTTGTCGAGTGATGATATTGTGCTGTTTTTGTGCTAATAGCTTTGGGTTTTTGCAAATAACCCAGGCAAAATCGGCCTCGCTGTGCTTTCTAAATAATAAAGAACTCATCTCTATCGCTGGGACCTACTTACTAGGTTTTTATAAGGTTTCTGGGGGATATATAGTTAAATATTTATAATCGTGCCGTGAATGGTTTATTTCTTGCCTACAGGATAGAATGCCTATCGGTCTGTTACTCCGTCTAGACGACTTGCGGATGGGTGGTGAACAATAAACTTTTCTGTTTTTCCTTCCACATACGTCAGAAAATTGTTACATACTCGAATAAATATAATAAAATAGTTTATCTAGCAGATATTGCAACAACTCAAACCAAAATTTCAAAATAGTTAAAGAATTAAAGAATGTGTATGTCAGGGCCGTAATAATCTAAATCTGGCGGTCGGCCAGGAGGAAGGAGGAGGAAGGGTGGGGGGGTGGGTAGAGGAATACCAATATACCCTGCGAAACATCCAATAGACCCCAAAAAAAATTAAAATTCATGTAAAATACCAAAATTTGAAAAAACATGATACTTTATACCAAAATTCGGGAAAAGTGTAATACCAAATACCCGAAATACCGTATACCCAAAAACTCTGGCCGACCCTGCTAAATAATGGTAGCTACGGTAATCATTTTCCCCTCCTTCCCCGACATACCATGGTTATCAATGGCGGCTATATTATAATATTCGTTAGGCTAACATATTCTTTGAATATTTAACTCAAGGACGTGGCTAACCAAGATAAATCGACATAGACAAAAAAATATTAAAATAGTCGTCATTTATGAAAGATTGACTTTGGTAGTTAAAACTAGAAGATGCATGGTATTTCTAATAGTAGTCATCAGTGAATGCAGCTGATCGACGAGTCACTGTTCACAATATATGGTGGTAGTGATTTTGATAGCAAATGTAACGGTTTTATTCGGTATTAAATTAATTAGACATTATGGAGAATTTTTATCCAAAATTTGAAATAAATGTTATATTTTGATTAGAATAGTTCAGTATATCTTAAAAACTAGGGAATGGCTTTTGTTTCTTGTTTTTTTTTCCATTTACATTTATTGGATACTCACTGATGTAAACTAAATGTTTTCAAAGTGCCAATAAATCATGCAAATTACTTCTAGCAAGGCTAGTTACAAAGAGAGTGAAAACGAAACTAACTTTTAGTTTATTTAGTTACAAACAAGGATCCATATGCAAAGGACAAGAGACACGTATATGTAGCCGTAAAGCAATCAAACATTGACTACAGAAATCAAAATCAACGCGCAAATATAAAAGGAGACAGAATCTAATTATGTTCAAGCTTAGAATTTTACTTTGTGGCACAAAGATGGCGATAATGATGCAAGTAACAAAGACACCAGTGCTGCCGTGTTTTAAATGACTGTAGTGATGATGGCGATAACGAAACTGGTAGTGATACAGTTAACGATGACTATATTGATGTTGATAATAATGACGATAGTATGATACAATACCATAGAAATTAGGATACAATAATTTGAGTCGACGGACATAACGACAGTGATTGTAGTGTAGTACTTTATAATTACATTTCTTGAACTGAAGCCTTCCAATCCACTGTGCCTTGTGGTATGAGACGAAATAAAAATAAGACAAAAGTTATTGTGGGAATGTTTTTAAAAGAGCCGTTATAAATAAAATCATTCATTACACATACATGAGTGTTTTACTGTAAAATACACCACTCGTAGATTTCATATGAAACTACATCCGGAATACTTGCGACATATTTTCCATATCCTCACTAGTGAAGATATCACTGACGCCATTCCTTTGTTTTTCCTTTTTTTTCGCCTAGATAGATAAACTTCATATGTTCACGCCATCGTGTAATATCCTCTATTTACTAACCTTTTAGTTCCCGAAATGCGAACCAGATTTAACACGATGAAAATTGCTCATGTCGTGATTAAGATAACACTTAGTGGGAAGGCATACACGCTTTTTTTTTAATAAGAACAACTGTAAAAGAACAATGAGGCTCAGATTGGCGGAAAATTAAGAACAATTTAGGAACAAGTTCAGGCTCAGGCTGAAAAAAGTGAAAATGTTTCTAGTTGAAAAATTTCTTAATCTTGTAAAATCGTTGGGCAACAAAACAATTGACCTCCGCAGGCTGTGGACGAGGACTGCGAGAGGACAAAATGCAGTGGTCAGTAATCTCCAATGCCTTGTCTCTTTGTTTTGATTTCTTGTCGTTTCAAACCGTTCACAGAAATAAGAACAAGTTAAGAACAAATTGAGGCTGAAGCAGCCAAAAAATTAAGAACAATGAGCCTCGGCAAAATTTACTGGTTCTTAAAAATCAAAAAATATGTATATCATAAAAACTGAAAACCAACTATAACGTTTTATAGGTACTCCTTTATGCTCTGTTTTTCTTGTGATTTGAACCAGACAATATTTTCAGTTTTTTTGTTAAACATGGTGATGTCCGTTCGGCGTTCGTGTGTGTGTTCATGACACTAGGGGTCACTTCAATGGTATGAGCGAGTACAGCTGTTATTATGCACAACGTTCAAGTTTTTTTTACATTTTAACATTTCCATTTCCCTAGTCTCAGATTGTTTTTAATTTGTTCTTCATTTTCAGGCAATTGGAGCCTCGCTGTTCTTATTAAGTTTGTTTTTAATGAAAAAAGGTATTTGAATATTTGATTTTTCTGTTTTCTTCAGTATGCCTGCTAAACTAAATTACGACCTTAGCAAAGTTTGTAAGTGTGACTGAAGATATTTTCATATTGTTTTCATATTTTTAAAAAACGTACCGTTTTGGTGGTTGCATGTTTATCGAGAAAGTTTTAGGTTTACTAAACGTTTTATTAAAATCATTAAAAACAAAAAGGTTGATTGAGTGATTTGTGACCTTTTTGAGTGCTATTAATATATATCTGTCTTGGAATTCTTTCCTTTTCATGCTGTCTGACGGACTTGTGCCAAAAAAAATCATAAGCGCTAAAATTCCTCCAATTTTTAAATAACGTGATATTTATGCACCCCGACAGGTTATCAGTGATTGATTCAAGGTCATCTTTTACAACACGAGTGTAGCGCGAACATTCCGGGAAGTGTTGACATGAACTATATCGAAGCGACATACTTCGGAATAAATGACAAAAGACCAGCCGCAGCGCCAACAAAAATAAAAACATTGACTCGGATTTATCCACCGCCAAATTGTTTGCACGTCTTCCAAAGAAAGAGCTGCTTAAAATGGGGCTAATTTTAAAATTATTTCATTTCATAGTTTGCTGTGTTTGTGTGTTTTATCAAACTTGTCAAAGTGATGTAATTAGCTCAACCGCCCACTTAGAAGATGTTGCAGACACAGAAAATGTTTTATCTACTTTGCTGGAGCAATACGTCAACTCTGAAAGAGAGAAAATAGATTTTTTAAAGAATATACTTCTTAGAAGGAAACTCTTTCAAAAATGGAGAGGAAAGTTTGGCAAGTCCGATTCGCTCCATTCGCTAAACATGGCGGCCTATTTGTGGAGTTTTGCTGATGACTGGGGCTGGGTTTATTCTGAAGTTAATTCTTCTACTTCTAAAACAGGTAAGAATGTTATTAAAAAAGTTTACAGAGACATTCTATCAAATAATAAAGGTCAATGGTCCTTGTGTAAAAGTTCATCTACCCTTTACCTATCTGCTTATACCTTCGATTCTGCAGGGCCTGATTGTTCAAAAGCCTATTAACACTAACCCAGGGTTATATTTTTAACCCATGGTCTTGTTTTCAACATTACAGAGACGAATTTGATAATAATTTGAATTTGAATTTGATAATACTTGGGAATAACTAGTTTTTGCTTAGCAAAAATTTGACAATATTATATAAGAACCGTAATCTTTTCCTGAGAGAAACAATATTGCTGCTGAAAATGTTTGCTTAACCCAGCGTTACAAACTTACATTTAGACCACCTTTGAGCAACCCAGAACAGTACTGTAACTAAACTAACAAAAAGTACAAAGACATTTAATGATTCACCGCGTTTCTTTGCCGGATGTGAAAATATAAATGCAAGACTATAAATTTGAAAATTCATCTTGTATATCTTGGTGATTGGTTTTCAAATTAAATGGCCGTTAAGGTGATGACAAAATTTCGAGATAAATAGGTTTTGATGGGAGCAATCGCACGGTTATTAAAATCTCCTAGATACCAATCATGGCTTCTGCAGCTGCCAATAGGTTTTTAAATATTTTTGAAAATAGAAATTTTGATAACATCTTGATCTAAAAGTGCACCAACTTATAACAACATTGATTTGTGACCACCTGTGTTTTTAACAGACATTATTCACATGAATGAAAACACATTTTTTGGTCACTAGTCATATTTGGTCAATTCAGCTTCAGCTGTGAATAAAACAGTTGAGTGACGAGGTTATCGCCATAACAATAGATTGTTCTAAGATAGAACAACAATTCCTCAAGATCTTCATTTTAAAATGAAATCATTAGACTTGTCAATGATAATGAAAAGTTGGTGATTTTAAATTGCTATCAAATGATTCAATAACGACTTTTAAATTGTAAAAATTGAGCTGAGAAATTGTTAGGATTCTTCAAGTTTTACGAAATTTGGTTTATGACAGTTTACCCAGATGGCCTGATCATGTTTTATGTCTTAACCATATTTGACTTCTGATTTCTGCTGTGCGTAGTTTTCATATTAGGACCAATTTGTCAAGTGTCTTCACTTTCACTTCAAATCTTAGAACTTATCTGCTCTGCCGCTATGGTGGACTAGAGTTCTGTTCAGAGTTGTAAAATGATGAACGATGGTGGAAGGACTGAATGTGTGAATTTTTTAAAAATCTACTCTAGTTTTTAAGAACAAATATTAAAACTTTGCTTAGGCTATGTTCTTATTGCAAGTGTGACTGTGTGTGCGCATGACACGTCATTTCAATGGTATGAACGGCTATTAGGAAGCGTTCAATATTTATTTACGGGGGGTAGGGCAATTTCTAAAATTACACCTTACTTTTTTAAGTCCGCCCTCAATGCTCTTTTTAACATTTTATCTGCAAGAAGGTATAGCAATTTCTAAAATTACACGTTACTTTTTGGGAAAGTATCTCTCAATGCTATTAGTGACGTTTTTATGACCCAATTCAGTCCTATGTTCTAAAAACACTGTTATAATAATCATGACGTCATGGTGGATGACTACATGGCAGGAGCATAGATATCAAACAGGTCTTTAAAAGTGAACATGAACTTAAGACAACAGAGGATATTGCCGATTTTTCTTTATGATTTATCGTTCTTGAATTTTGAAAACTTTTCCTGGGTCCCCCCAAAATTGCTTCTTGAAAATGTTATGCCTCCCCCCTAAAAATTGCCACCCCTTCCCCTTTCCCCTTTAGATACATTCTGAACACTTCATTATTATTGACTATGGTCCACAAAGGTTTTTTTTCATAAAGTTTTCATCAGTTAAACTGTTCCTAGTAAGTTTTATTTTGTTCTTAATATATATAAACTTTAACTGTCAAATTGTCATTTCCAGAACAAGAGATATCTTTCGATAAATTGAAATTCAGCAATAAGCACGCCTTTGTTTTCTTTTAGGTCTTCTTCAAACATTCAAGAATAGTAGGATGGTTCTTCCGTCAGATGAAGATTTCAAAGAAAGTCAAAGGGCAATCCTTCGCCTTCAAGACGTTTATAACTTGCCAGCGGCAGACCTTGTTAGAGGTGACGTCATTGTCAGGGATAAGCGTTATTCAGCCACGGAAAACCTGTCTGCCGCGGATGCGTTCATGGTTGGCAGGTTAGCTTACAGTTCAGGGTTCTGGAGACAAACAAAACAGTGGATGGAAAAAACTATTGAGCTGATAGGAAATCGTCAAGTTGTGTCAGAGACTGTTAAAAAACGAGTAGAACTACGGGATGTTTTACATCATCTTGCCCATGCTCAGTTTAAGGTTTGTATCATGGTCATTGAGACTAAGTAGTACACTCATGTCCATTAATGTCAATAATAATAACTTTATTAACAAAATTGATTGGCAATCTGACGATTGAAAAACTCAATATTTACAATCTGATAAATGCACAAGTCTTACATATTTACATTTCATTTATTTGTTCGGCATTTGAGAAATGGTAATCTTCTTGGTTTTCTCAAAATGCAATTTTTAGGGGCGGTTACAGGTAAAAGGTTAAATAATTTACTATCCAGGCGAGTGACATTTTTATAGAAGGTTTCGCATAAGAGTCTATCATAAAGTGTTGGCAGGTTGAGTTGTTTAATAGAGTCCTTGTATGACATTTGAGGGTAGACTATACGAAGCGCCCGACGCTGGATATCTTCTTGCTGGTTATTGAGTGTGCATGTTAATGATGAATGCCAGACGGGGCAAGCGTACTCTAATAGGGGTCTGATGAAGTAACAGTAGACTGATCGTAGGTCTGTAGGTGGAACCCCACTGCGTTTAATGTTTCATGGTTCTTACCTTTTCTCTTCAGAGACTGGATTCTAGTGACCAGCTGCAGCATATTAGTACCCTCCGACAGGCGGTGAAATTCGTTGCGGATGAAGTGGATGGAGAGGACTTGCCAGGATTCTGCTTGCCAAAGAAGGTTTGTTTTACATGCAAACTTTGATGTGTGTATTTTAGGACAATCTATCGTTGAATTGTTTTAATGGCTCTGATCATTGCTGCCAGACATTGCAATATATTTCAATATATTATTGATACAGGTATTATTCTTTTGTTTTCTTAGCGCCATATTGCACTTTGATCGTGGGCTCTGAACATTTTCCTCTGCCGTGACGACGTCAAATCAAATGTTCATCATTACCTATCCTCTTTGCTCCTCAAGGAGCATAAGGCAAAGCACAGATCTCTCCACCTTTTCCTGTCCCTGGCGCTTTCTCTGCTGCCCTCCAGCTCGGCCACCCCATCTCGTTCCTTTCTTTCTTTGCTGTCCTTCTCCAGGTTTCTCTTGGCCTTCCTCGTTTTCGTTTGCCCCCAGGTGTCCAAGTGAGAGCCACCTTTTGATCTTCCTCATTTCCTTTTCTAAGGACATGCCCGATGTATCGCCATCTTCTGGGCTCTTTCTGTCAGTACCTGGTTGCTGAACTTATTCGGCCAGAACACTCACAATATCAAAAGTCCGCGCTCTGTTTTACACTGAAATTTTTAGAGAAATTAGCAAATAGAGATTTTATTTCATTTGACTGTATAAAGTTATATCTGTTTGAAAATCAGATTCACCAAAGACCTACATTTTGTCAAAAAAAATTGAACGTTGCATTTTGACGTTGTGACATCAGGTGGTAACATCTTTGTTAGTTCGCAGGCGCAAGTATGGCATCTCTCCTTGTTCTTATATAGCACATTTTCGTATTTATTACTAAGAACACGGATCGAGGAATTGGTATAAAAACATATTTCTGAATTCTCTCACAGATGTAGTTTAACATATCAAAAAATGATTTTGGCGTTCAACTTCACTTTAAATCCCTACTACCCAGTCCTTTACGATCGTTACGAATGATCTGTTCACTGTTTCAGGGTTACCGTATTTTGCCGTGTATAAGTCGACACCGTGTATTAGTCGACCTTCTATTTTGCAGCCAAAAAAGTGCAAGTTTTAGAGTTTCCGTGAATAAGTCGACTTCAATATTCTGCAATATAAAAATACCAAAAATACTACGTTTGTAGCAAAATTTGAGAAAGAAATCCAGTTCAGTGCTTCTTTTAAAATAACATTGATAACGGATCATATGAAACAAAATGTAAACACGGTGTTTTTAAAACTGACACAACATTGGAAGGTAAACCATGATGATAATCGATTGTTTGTACACAACATACTGTAAAGATCACAGAATTCTTTCTTGCTTCAAGTACTTATCATGTAAATGCTGGTTTTAAACGTTTTTATAGAGTTTTAAGGGGTGTTAAAAAAAATTTCACGTTTTGATCCGTGTATAAGTCGAGTGCGATTTTTAGACGTGAATTTTTGGTGTTAAAAGGTCGACTTATACACGGCAAAATACGGTTATGTCTCAGTTTGTAACATGACCGACAATTTCGTTCCAATGTACAATCAGTTAATTTTACATGATAGGAGCAAGTAGCGAAGCATTCAATGATATTTGACAAACCGTAAAAAAATTAACAAATGCCTTGTTTTAGAATCCATCAGCGGTTCTTTGGAAGTACTTCAATGTTTTAATGAAGATTAAAAGAACTCAACCAGTATTTGAAGTGTTTTCACACGTCCGGTCATCCTCGATTAACATGACCATGTTGTCCAAAAAAGTCTGAAATCTGCATATTTTCGCTTCTAAGTGTTTGTCACTTGATAAATTGGAAATCCGTTATTCAGTAAATCCGGCAAAGGATTGAATTTCATGTCAAAAAATTGAACAGAAAAACCGATCAAAAATGTCGCAAAGTGCTTCACAAAACATCCAAACTACAAACTTGTTTAAAACTAAAAGGCAGGAAAGTTTCTGGACGTGCGCTAAAAAGCCCGCCAAATTGGATAATTTGAATAACTACCATAAACGACAATTTTCGCCGGAGTAGATGCCCAATAAAGACCATTTTGATTGATATATTCAGTTGTTTGCATTTATTGAAGACACAGTCATTTTTAAACCATTGATCAAACCAAGAAACAATGGTTGAATTTATAATCGCACGTGGTCGTGTCCTGTTAATGACAGATAAACCAATACCACGTGACCGATTTTGAACAATGCGCGAAGGCTGCTTATTAATCAAAATAATTTAATGATTCATAATAGTAAAAGGCGACCTAAGGCCTTGCAGTGACTGTAGTACTATGCTTTAGTGTTCTTTGTGAAAAGGCCAGAAGTAAAATCGTGAAAGATTTCTTTTACTTCTTATTTTAATTTTTTTTTGTAACTTGTGAAGGGTTGATTATATTTCATTTACCAAGGGCCATCAAGCGATTCAGAAGCCGGTGTTAGAAGTTAAAATTGGTTTGTAGTTTACCTCAAATACACTACTGTAATGAAACTCACTAGAGCTTAGGTATGGCCGAAGTGACAATTAAGAGGCATTCCAATTTCGATTCGAGCAAGGGATAGATAGATAGATAGATAGATGGTTTATTACAAAAAATACATGTGCAGCCCGAGGGCTGAATTGCGTATCTACATTTAAAGTTAA
>JANCMA020276372.1:0-12368 GCA_024336925.2 Zoanthus solanderi | reverse complement strand
GGGGTAGGTAAATGAGTACCAGCATCTGCTGGGAGCTAACCTGCGATGGATTAGTGTCCCATCCAGGGGGAGTTAAAGACTCTCAATTTTTGAAGAGCGATTTTCACGGGAGATAAGAATTCTTTATTAACCCAACATTGTATAAAAAACAATCATGATTTTGACCTTAACGATGTCAAGGTCATTGACCGCTGTTCTCAATGGTCAAAAAGATTATTTTTAGAAGTGTGTCACAAAATTCACGAACCAAATTCCATTAATGAGCACATTTACATTCCTGACATTTACAAGGCCCTATTTGGCAATCCCAATTGACGTTTCTGCGGCTCTTTTAAAAGCAGTCATTTGCATTCGTAGTCATTTTTATGCTGAAGAAGGTTATAGTATTTTAACCAAAACGTCCTTATATAAAAAATTTTTAGTCAGTGACAACAAATTTTTTTATTTTTTTAATTCTTATTAAAGACTCCCATCTGCTTTTAAAACACTGACTATAGAAACCAGAGATAAGCGCCGGCTCCATTGGCCACTTGGCTCATAAAGGATTTAGCTTTTGTGCATTCTTACAATATTTCAATTATTTAAAGTATAATAGTAAAGTTAAATTTAAAAAAAAATTAGTAATAGTTTTAGGGAATTATAAAAGAAATTTTATTATTATCAGTTTTAGTCCTACAACAGCAATTTAACAGAAAAAGGGATAAGAAGCATATCACAAATTTAACATATCAAGAATTATGCACCAATCATATTTAAGTACATCTAAAAGCTAGCTAAATCCTTTACGAGCCTAGTGGCCCATGGAGCCGGCACTTATCTCCGGTTTCAGTAGTGTTAAGCGGATGAGAGTCTTTGACTCCCCCTGAATGGGACACTAATCCATCGCAGGCTAGCTCCCAGCAGATGCTGGTATTCATTTACCTACCCCGGAAGGATGGAAAGCTGAGTTGGCTTAGGCGGAAAAGAAGGTCGCACAAATATTCGAATCTTGGCAGAGCCAGGATCGAACTGGGGACCTTGTGGTCGGAAGGCAGAGATCTTACCAACTGCGCCAACCATGCCCGCCCATCTAGTACCATACAATCACCAATAAATGTAGCCGGAGACCATCTAGCTGCGAAACATGGATACCGTTCTGTATAACTCAACAACGTTATAAAACCTCAGGAAAATAACATACCGTTCTGTAACAAACATTTTTTGTATTCTAGTTGGCCTTATCTCCAGTCCCACGCACGCCATCAGAGCCTTTGGTTAGTCCTTTGGACACTCAATTTGCACTGAAGGTAGAAGGTGTTATAGAGCATGGTCCAAATCCAGGTAAGCGACAAATCTTACACAGAAAAATGCTTTTTCCCTTTTATGTTTCTAAAGTACGAATCGAGTAGCATTTGTGTAAAGTTTTCATTTTATTTTACTTTTTATCCTGTAAAGGCGAATTGATGCTAAAGTTATTTTTTATAATCAGAGTCATTAGGAAACAAATTTAGGGAAAACAGCATTTCATCCAACATTTGTCGGGTTAAATGTTGGCCAAGTCATTTTTGTATTGTCGGATGAACATGTCAAACGGTCCCGACATTTGGTCCGACATTAGTACCTTATGTGGTCTGGTAAAGAAACCAGTCTCGCTTCAAAGATTTTCAAAGGATTTGTCTTTCATAATACACATGAACCCTCGGGACTTTTGTTATGTGACCCTTTCAAATGAAATTGACAGGAACCCGACATGGTGAAAACAATAGAAATGTTGGGTTGATGTCGGGACAATGTTTGCCTCTCCCGACATTGACCCAACACAAAAAATCTGCTCCCGACATTGTCGGATGGCCATGTCAAATGCCCCCAACATTTGACCTGACAAGTGTCGAGTGCATCTTGGGAAAAATTTCAGGACCATTTGGCAGGGGCTTTAATAGATCTCTTCTTCATACCTAAATAAATTTATGTGTAGTTACGTACGTACGTACATGATTTTTATTTTGACTCAGGGGCTAGAGTCAAAGAAATAGCTAATACATTCAAGTAAACGAAAACAACTACAATAGAGGCGTAACTGAAAATAAGTGTTGAATTAAGATTTACATAACTTTGGTAAAATTTAAAAACTTTGTTGTTTTTATCTTTGTTAGATATTTTTAGCGTAGAATTAAACCTAAACTCTTTTGCTACCATAGTATCTTAGAGAAAGCAGATCATATGTTGTAGTTACTGTTAGGTGTGGGAAGGTTCAACATTTGTTGGTTGGTGTCTCTGAGAGTGTATTGAACATCTAAGGTTAAACATTGTTTTCAGTAATAGGAATAATGAATAACGTTTAATTATTAGAATATTAACATGTTTTGCACTGCTTTTGCTTGTTAGTTTAGTTGTTTTAGATTTTTTTAAAAAATTTTCTTAAGTAAACCTTTTAGCGTTTAGGTTATTAAGAGATTCTAATTTTCTGTTATGAGTGATTCACAAAATTAATGCCATTTGGTAGAACAGTAATTAAAGTGGTTATCAATAATGCCTTATACAATTTAAATAGTTTGCAAGACGAGATAGAATTCTTAAGAGTAAATCCATATCTTCTGTGTATAAGTCTCATTTATTCATATTTGCGAATCCCGCGTCCTGGTTAGCTACTCGGCTAGGGGTCACTTTTCAGTTGTACTCTAATAGCGAAAGACTTCTGTGTTTTGATTAGTAGTCGATGTCTTAAAAGCTAAGTCTTTGCTTTTTGTTTACATTTTACTTTAGGACTGTTTCGAAAGATCCGTTCAGTTTGTCTTCTCCTGACTTCTCGCCCTGAAGACAAGAAACAACCTGCCGCTGATATCAAGGTGTTTGGATTTTTGTGTACCTAAAACCTTTTCTCATTCATATTCTTTTCTTTTCCCTTTCAAATTTTTGTTTGTTTTTTATTATTTTTCTGTTTCTTTTTCCTATTTTGCCATAATTCTTCATTTTTGTGATTAAAGCATCACTTTGAGTGAAAAATAACTTTGGTAATATGTCATTTCAAAACATTAAGTAAAACCGTGTGGGTTGACGTAGTTGGTAAGATTTCTGCTTCATAACCAATAGGTCCCAAGTTTGATCCCGGAACTTCTGAGATTTGAACATTTGTGTGCACATCTTTTCCGCCAAAGCTTTCCATCCTTAAGAAGTTGGTAAATAAAGTAGCTGCGTCTTTTGGAAACTAACCTGTAATGAGTTAGTTCCTCGCCCAGGATATTTACCTGTTATTGATTAGTACCACGTCCAGGGAAAGGTGCCTGTGATGGAGTAGTTTCCCATCCAGGGAAAGTTACCTGCGATGGATTAGTACTTCGTCCAGGAAAAATTACCTGCGATGGATTAATGCCTCAACCAGGATAGTTACCTGCTATGGATTAAGGCCACGTCAAGGGAAAGTTACTTGCGAAGGATTAAATTCCTCTCCAGGAAAATATAGCTGTGATGGAGTAGTGCCCCGTCCAGGAAAAATTACCTGCGATGGATTAGTGCCCCAACCAAGATAGTTACCTGCTATGGATTAATGCCACGTCAATGGAAGGTTTCTTGCGAAGGATTAGTTCCCTGTCCAGGGAAAGTTACCTGTGATGAAATAGTGTTCCGTCCAGGGAAAGTTACCTGCAATGAATTAGTGCTCCGTCCAGGAAAAATTACCTGCGATGGATTAGTGCCCCAACCAGGATAGTTACCTGCCATAGATTAATGCCACGTCAAGGGAAGGTTACTTGCGAAGGATTAAATTCCTGTCCAGGAAAGTTACCTGTGATGGAGTAGTGCCCCATCCAAGATAGTTACCTGCTATAGATTTGTGCCACATCCAGGGAAGGTTACTTGCGACGGTTCAGTGCCCTGTCCAGGGAAAGTTATCTTTTTAACACAGCATAAACCGGAGATAAGCGCTGGCCTCAAGTGCCATTGACTAGATTTAGCTAGATTTAGCTATAAACATTAAATATTCCTCGTAGTTGGGAGCTCACATAAAGATACATATGTATGAATAAGTGGTAAAACCTCTATTGGCTTTGTGTTCTTTTTGTTTTTTTTAAAAATAACCTGTTTGTTCTCTATCCAGGGAAATCATGACAACATCAACAACCTTGAACAAATTGTCGAACCACACAATGATTACTTTAGTGCTCAGTTCCTTTTGTCATTTACCACGGCCACAATCCACACAGTCACCGTGACGACATCAGTGATTGATGACTTTGGTGCACGCTGGGAAACCGGCCCAGAAAGTTCCATGTTGGTTAAGACTTCTGAGACGCCGTCAAGATCGCGTTCTGGTTCATCTAGATCCTAAGCATTCTAAAGACTTCTGAGACGCTGTCTAGATCACGTGCTAGCTCATCAAGGTCCTAAGTATCCTAAAGACTTCTGAGACGCCTTCAAGATCACGCTCAGGTTCATCAAGGTCCTAAGCATCCAAAAGCAAAGAAGACGCTCGGTTTAGTTCTGTGCTATGGTTACGGGATGCATGAAGGGAACATGGAACTTACCAAAATATTACCCCTAGTTTTGTAATTGATAATGTCTGGATCATGTTCTAATGGAGAAGTGTCTATGGGTAAATAGCTTTCGGTTATTACATAAAGGAGAATGTTCAAAGGTTATTGTTGTTAAAGGCCGTTTATGAGCCTTCGTTCGGCAAAACTCTCTACCCAAAGCTTTGAACTTAAAACTTGTTTATGAAAACAAAGAGTTGAATAAATACTCCTCTCTTATTTTTCATTATCTTAAAGTTTTACTTATTGAAATTTATCTGTCAACCTTTATCGAAGGTATTGACCAGACGCCATTTCCTCTTTCGCCAATTTCTCTTTGCTACCAATTCTGTCTGCTACTTCGCCCCTAGTCTTTTATACCATCATCATTATTATTCCACTGAGCTATAAACCCAAAACACTGTTTGCCATTTTGACATCAGTATCTATAGTGTTATGGTAATAGACTTAGGGTGACCTTTGGTTCTAAAGCTTGCAGTTTACCAGCGGTTAAACTTATTCATTACTTGTTGCCATGTTTTAAGTAATGTCAATTAAATATAAAGAATATAAGAAATACAAAAGTTTAACTAAATTGGCGTTGTAAACTGTGGTAAGCTGTAAATCCGACCTTTTGAACTTTGTTCTTCAACACAACAACAATAATAATAACAATAATGATGATGATGATGATGATGATGATGATAATGATAATGATAATGATGATGATGGTGATGATGATGATGATGATGATAAGATTATAAAAATGATGATAAGATGATGGTGATGATGATAAGATTAAAATAATAATGATAAGATTATATAATAATGATGATCAGATTATAATAATGATGATGATAAGATTATAATAATAATGATGATTAGATGATGATGATGATGATGATGATGATGATAATAAAATAATGATCGAGATTAGATGATGATGAGGATGATGATAAGATGATGATGATGATAATGAAGATGATAAGATGATGATGATGATGATAACATTATAATAATGATGATGATAAGATGATGATGATGATGATAATAATGATGATGATAAGATGATGATGATGATTAGATGATGATGATAATGATAAGATTATAATAATGATGATGATAAGATTATAATAATGATGATGATTAGATGATGATGATGATGATGATAAGATGATGATGATGATTAGATGATGATAATGATAAGATTATAATAATGATGATGATAAGATTATAATGATGATGATGATTAGATGATGATGATGATGATGATTAGATGATGATAATGATAAGATTATAATAATGATGATGATTAGATGATGATGATGATGATGATAAGATGATGATAAGATGATAATGATGATAAGATTATAATGATGATGATGATGATGATGATAAGATTATAATGATGATGATGATGATGATGATAAGATTATAATGATGATGATGATTAGATGATGATGATGATGATGATGATGATGATGATGATAATATTATAATAATGATCATGATTAGATGATGATGATGATGATGATAAGATGATGATGATAATGATGATGATGATAAGTTGATGATGATGATGATAAGATTATAATAATGATGATGATAAGATTATAATAATGATGATGATAAGATTATAATAATGATGATGATTAGATGATGATGATGATGATAATAATGATGATAAGATTATAATAATGATGATGATAAGATTATAATAATGATGATGATTAGATGATGATGATGATGATGATAATGATGATGATAAGATTATAAAAATGATGATGATAAGATGATGATGATGATGATGATGGTGATGATGATAAGATGATGATGATGATAAGATTATAACAATGATGATGATAAGATGACGATGATGATGATAATGATGATGATGATAAGATGATAATGATGATGATGATAAGATTATAATAATGATGATGATAAGATGATGATAATGATGATGATGATGACGATGATAATAATGATGATGATAAGATGATGATGATGATGATAATGATGATGATAAGATGATGATGATGATAAGATTATAATAATGATGATGATAAGATGATGATGATGATGGTGATGATCATTATGATAAGATGATGATGATTAGATGATGATGATGATAACATTATAATAATAATGATGATTAGATGATGATGATGATAATGATAATGATGATGATGATGATTAGATGATGATATGATGATGATGATGGTGATGATGATGATGATTAGATGATGATGATGATGATAAGATGATGATAAGATGATGATGATGATTAGATGATGATGATGATAAGATGATGATGATGATTAGATGATGATGATGATGATAAGATGATGATGATGATTAGATGATGATGATGATGATAAGATGATGATGATTATTAGATGATGATGATGATGATAAGATGATGATGATGATTAAATGATGATGATGATGGTGATGATGATGATGATTAGATGATGATGATAAGATGATGATGATGATTAGATGATGATGATGATGATAAGATGATGATGATGATGATAAGATGATGATGATTATTAGATGATGATGATGATGATAAGATGATGATGATGATTAGATGATGATGATGATGGTGATGATGATGATGATGATGATAAGATGATGATGATTATTAGATGATGATGATGATGATGATGATAAGATGATGATGATGATAAGATGATGATGATTATTAGATGATGATGATGATTATAAGATGATGATGATGATTAGATGATGATGATGATGGTGATGATGATGATATTAGATGATGATGATAAGATGATGATGATGATTAGATGATGATGATGATGATTAGATGATGATGATGATGATAAGATGATGATGATGATTAGATGATGATGATGATGTTGATGATGATGATGATGATCAGATGATGATGATGATGATAAGATTATAATAATGATGATGATAAGATGATGATGATGATGATGATGATGATGGTGATGATGATAAGATGATGATGATAAGATTATAACAATGATGATGATAAGATGATGATGATGATGATAATGATGATGATGATGATAAGATGATAATGATGATGATGATAAGATTATAATAATAATGATAAGATGATGATAATGATGATGATGATGATGATAATAATGATGATGATAAGATGATGATGATGATGATAATGATGATGATGATAAGATGATGATGATGATAACATAATAATGATGATGATAAGATGATGATGATGATGATGATGATGGTGATGATGATGATAAGATGATGATGATGATTAGATGATGATGATGATGATTAGATGATGATGATGATGATAAGATTCTAAAAATGATGATGATAAGATGATGATGATGATGATGATAAGATTAAAATAATAATGATAAGATTATATAATAATGATGATCAGATTATAATAACGATGATGATAAGATTATAATAATAATGATGATTAGATGATGATGATAATGATGATGATAATATTATAATAATGATCATGATTAGATGATGATGAGGATGATGATAAGATGATGATGATGATGATGATGATAAGATGATGATGATGATGATAAGATTATAATAATGATGATGATTAGATGTTGATGATGATGATAATAATGATGATGATACGATGATGATGATGATTAGATGATGATGATAATGATAAGATTATAATAATGATGATGATTAGATGATGATGATGATGATGATGATAAGATGATGATGATAATGATGATGATAAGATGATGATGATGATGATAAGATTATAATAATGATGATGATTAGATGATGATGATGATAATGATGATGATGATAAGATGATAATGATGATGATGATGATGATGAGAATGATGATAAGATGATGATGCTGATAATGATGATGAGGATGATGATGAGGATGATGATGGTGATGATGATGATAAGATGATGATGATGATGATGATGGTGATGATGATGATAATGATGATAAGATGTAATAATGGTGATGATGATGATGATGATGATGATGATAAGATGTTGAAGAAGCAGATAGAGATGCAAAGGATCACTTGGCTTTGTACTGAACTTTTCATAAATATGAGCAACATGTTCAATCACTTTTAATAATCATTTGTTTTAAAATGATTAGTTCGAGTTATAAAATGATGGAACGCAAACAGAGGATTTGAAACTGAAACCGGAAGTAGCCGTGCAAAATTGAAATGGATGTAGAGTAAGTTAAATTGATCAATACAAGTCCTTTACTCTACTATCCTGATAACATGAATTTCAACTTTAAAAATCAGGAAAACCCTATTAGTGTTGACCTTAGTCACCCTATCATTGTAACCTAGTGTGACCTTACGCTTAAAGTGCCTAATCTCATCAAAATGGATTTTTACTGATTCGGATAGAGCAAAAAAAAGTTGTTTAAGAAGTTCTATATTAGATATTGGATTTAACTTTTAGTTTTGGAGATATAAGAGCTCAGAGGGACTATTTTCGAAAAAAAGTCGCGCCAATGGATGGAATGGGAACTTAGAAAATTTTAATATAGAGAACTGACTAAAATCACGAAAGAAAGCATTGTTTTTCAGTGAAAAACTAAATTTCTCTTTCAAATTAATTCAAATTAAACGTCAAGCGAAGCCAGCGATCCTTCTGTTGGGATTTTTGGGTGCCATTTGGCTGTCTTTGTATTCACAAACTTAATCGAAACTCTTCCTCCGTTTTAATCGCTACAGCTGTGGTATCACCTCAGAACGGTATCTGGTACAAAAACATTCCTTTACTGGTATCAGTTGTGTTTGAAAACCTTAAACTACACACCTAGTAAGCATAACTTCAAAGAGAAACTCTAAATGTTCTTAGTTCCCATGCTCTTTGCTAGTAATCAAGGCGCTCGTCTTTTTTTTCAAAAAGCGCAAAATTTGGATGTTTGAGCTGTTATAACTCCAAAACTAAAAGTTTATAGCAAAATCGAACAAAGAACTTCTTAAACAACTTTTTTTGCTCTATCCGAATCTGTAAAACCCATTTTGATGATATAGGCACTTTGAAATTGTAGTGCATTTTTAGTGATTTCAACATCACTCTCTAAAATAATGTATCTTCTCACCTTCTAACGCAATAACACAAAACAGCAGCAGACACAGCGAGAAGTAAAACTCCACCGTATTGTAAAGTCTGTAACCAAACCCTTGGAGAGGATGACTTTGTTTCTATTGATGACGATGACAATGGTGATGATGTTTCTAATGGTGCTGATGAAATTTCTAATGGTGCTGATGTTTCTAATAGTGCTGATGATGTTTCTAATGGTGCTGATGATGGCGATTTTATAACGTTAACCTTGCAGCCGCCAAGAAGATCAACACCTGCCATTTTGTCATTCAATACTTTTTGTTTCATGCCAATGACATAAACGGTCTTTTGAGAAACAATTATGGAGACTTGTTCTTCATGTACTCTGAAATGGTAAAAAAGTTTTCCTCCAAAACATTTCGCATTTCAAATTCAGAGCACAAAGTTAACAACGAGAGCAACAGTGACAGAAACGAAAAGGTCAAGTAATAAAAGAAACAAAGAATGTACCAGGATTAAGTCAAAAACGAGGGGGGAAAAAAAAACAACCCACGAAAAGGAATCTAAATAGGCCACAACCAGATCGAAAAGGAAAAGAACAAATGATAAAGACATAGAAAAAATTAAGGAACAACAACAATAGGCAAGAACAAGAGACAGTATGAAAAATAAGAACAAAGAAAAAGAACAAGAACAAGAACAACTGAAGAATAGAACCTAGGGACTAGAACAAGGAACAAGAACTAGGGACAAAAACAAGGAACAAGAACAAGGAACAAGAACTAGGGACAAAAACAAGGAACAAGAACTAGGGACAAAAACAAGGAACAAGAACTAGGGACAAGAACAAGGAACAAGAACAAGGAACAAGAACTAGGGACAAAAACAAGGAACAAGAACTAGGGACAAGAACAAGGAACAAGAACTAAGGACAAGAACAACAGGACTAAAAAAAGGAACAAGAACTAGGGACTACACAAAGAAATATAAGCACTGCAACAACAAGGAACACCACATAGAAACTAGAATATGGAACAAAAACAAAAACTAGGACAACAGACACCAAAGCAGGGGACTGGAACAAGGACAAGGGAGACAGGGAAGGGCTGGTATCCAATATTAGGGACTTTAAGCAACGAGGACGGGAACCCCAACTACGACGGCTCAGAAAAATCACATTTCTGGTTCGCTCTTTACTTTTTTGTGCAGGTCATTAGGGTTTTGTTTTCTTCGCCTTGAATTTTGTGAGCAGAAAACTGGAATGTTTTTTCATGAAGCTTAACAAATACTGAAAACATTTTTGTTATTATGTCCTTGTAGTCCCAAGAACTTTAAAAAAAGTTCTTTTCACGTTCTAATTTTAGCGATAACTCCATTGCCACATGTAAGGTTATCCGGATTCTGAAATCCAAGAAGCAATTGCTCGCGGAATCTGATACCCAAAACATATTTGTTTGTGGAATCTGAAATCCAGAATCCTATTTTTTGGAATCCTTAATCCAGGTATAGGATTCCGGAAACCCGGAAAACAGACCTTTTGGAATCCGGAATCCACTGAGGTGGAATCTTGAATCCAGTACCTAGGTTCCGGAGTTCACATCATGGAATCCGGAATCCACTGAGGTGGAATCTTGAATCCAGTACCTGGGATCCGGAGTTCACATCATGGATCCGGAATCCAGGAAAACAAACCTTTTGGAATTCGGAATCCATTAAGGTGGAATCTTGAACTCGTAACCTGAGATCCAGAGTCCACATCATGGAATCCGGAATCCAATTTTGTCATGGATTGCATTGCATAGGGCGAACTCCGTGTTGGTGCTCAACTCGATGCATTCCAACGTGCAGTTATTGTATTTACTATTGTTCATTGCCTGTTGGCGTCCGCGTTGATTAAAGTCCGTATTCATTGTCGAGGATAATGCCATAAAATCAACATCGCTAATTTCATTCATTTGTTTATAATAGCATTTAAGTATAACTCATGAAACACATTAATACTTACAACATTTTGCTAGAGTTTAGAAGGTCGGCCTTGACTTTTTTTTCAACATCCTAAAACAGTCATTTTTCATTTTTCAGTAATGATCTAAAAGTATTAAACCTTTTTTTTTATAAGAACAACTTTAGAAGAACAAGGAGGCTCAGATTGGTTGAAAACTAAGAACAATTTAAGAACAAGCTCAGGCTGAGGCTGAAAAAAGTAAAAAACTTTCTAGTTGAAACTTTACTGAATCTTGTAATTTGCGTTCGCAATGTGCACTGTTTCTTTTTATTTTGATTTCTCATCATTCCAAACCGCTTAGGGAAATGAGAACACATTAAGAGCAAATTGAGGCTGAAGCAGCCAAAAAATTAGGAACAATGAGCCTCGGCAAAATTTACTGGTTCTTAAAAAAAAAAGCGTGTAGTAGAGCCCATCTTTTTCTTTTCGGACATTCTTCAAATAACAAAGTTACACCGTTGTAAGAGCAAGGAAGTTTTATGCGGGACAATTTTTTGTCAATACACTTAAGAAGCGTTTTGATTGGTAAAAACAATAAACGGCCTAAACTTTGCTCTACTGGAAAAGACACGATTTAAACGACATCTCCAGATAGTCCTTAGGGCGAGAAGCAGAAATGTATCAATAAAAATTTTCACTGAAACTTCTCCAAAGTAGATTTTCTGTCCCCATTTCATTGTTTGAATTTCCCTATCCCCAGAACCCAGCTAGTAGACTCTGAAAGCACGATGAGTTTAACCCCACAAAGAATAATCGAGGACTATTCATTGGTCAGCCAGGGGCGTGCGCAGAGGGTTTATGAGGGG
>JANCMA020276266.1:0-12371 GCA_024336925.2 Zoanthus solanderi | reverse complement strand
TCCTATTGTGGACAGCTTCCGGTTAACAGCTTCCGGTTAACAGCTTTTAGGTATAGCAATGTGTCTACCTGCGCATGTGCGCAGTAGACACAAAAACCAGTTGTGGTCAGGCTAAACCAGTCTAACCAGTTTCTTAGTGAATCTTTAGGTTATATTCAAAAACTAGTTGTTTTTGGTTAAACTAGTTTAACCAGTTTCTTAGAGAATCTTTGTGCCATAATCAAAAACCAGTTGTGCCCAGGCTAAACCAGCTCTAACTGGTTTCTTAGCGAATCTTTGTACCATAATCAAAAATCAGTTGTGGCCAGGCTAAACCAGTTCTAACGTTCTAACTGGTTTCTTAGCGAATCTTTGTACCATAATCAAAGACCAGTTGTGGCAAGGCTAAACCAGTTCTAACATATTAAGCATTTGCTTACAGGTGAGAGAAATGTGTACAGCCCACTAATATTTAAGCCAGAAATGATAAGAATTCTATTTCTTCATAAAGTTTGTTTCAACATTGTTGTTATTTATGAACAAGAAAATATTGTTCATTTAATGTCTTGATCACCATTGTTTATCAGTTGTCAATATGATTGTCATTTAAACGATTTTGATTTTGAGTTTTTGATTGTTTTGAAATTTGGTTTAAAAGCTTGCTGTTTTTTTTTTTGCATCATATTTTCGAAAATACAAAGAACTGAGAAAAGCAGAGTTAAAATGCAAGAACCATCTTACTTTTTCAGTCTAGTAGAGTTTTGATAAGGAAAGTAAGAAATCAAAATTGCTTTCGTTTTCCACTATGGAGGACAGGTATTTTTGTTGTAGTTGGTAAGATCTCCACCTTCCAACCACAAGTTCCCCAGTTTGATCCTGGCTCTGCTGAGATGTGAAAATTTATGCAACCTCTTTTCTGCCTAAGCCAACTCAGCTTTCCATCCTTCCGGGGTAGGTAAATGAGTACCAGCGCATGCTGAGAACTAATTTGCGATGGATTAGTTTACTATCCAGGGGGAGTCAAAGACTCTCATCTACTTAACACTACAGAAACTGAAGATAAGTGCTGGCTCCATGTGCTACTTGGCTTGAAAAGGTTTTTGTCTAGCACTGAATTTTTATTGTTTTTTTCTTGTTATTTTTAATGCATGATAAGCAAATTTTGAGTTTCAAGAGGTTTTGGGAAGTAAAGTTTCAATATGGAAGTAAAATATCAACTCACTTTCCACAATGGAAAGTAAAGTAAAAAGCGATTCTCAAGCTCTATTGTGTAATATGGAACATATTTGACCCGAGTATTAACTTAAAAATGACATAACGCTTCTACTTTACTTTGTATTTTCTGTGGGAATCTGAGCCTGTTTGTTAGTTTGTTGTGCTGATGAGGCTCAATAAGGCCGAAACAGCTGTCCATGGCTGCTAACATTCAGGCTCACTCTTTTTTTAAGGGTTTTAGTACGGGCTTAGTCCCTCTGACCCGTGAGGCTATAGTGCCCTATTTAGTGGCTGTGTCATTACCAGCACGCATGTGCAACACAGTAATAGTCATGAGAGAGCCTTGTCAATGAGTGACGTTTCAAATACTGTACCCGTGTGGTACGTAGTCATCATCAGAGTCATTTGGGTTCTTTACTTTCACTTTGACTCCTGACGATAACCACCGAACAGTAGTCAAAACGTCAATCACCGACAACAGATCTTCTCAGAAATACTTTAATCTGGTCTACTGCTCAAGACAATGGACGTTGACTCCTGGGCTCAAACCACTTACAGTAACAAAGTCTGACAAGCACCTTTAAACTATTCATGGATAAATAGCATGGAATATGGTGAAATATCAGCAGCTACTTTTACTACACAAGTGATGTACATATAGGTACAGAGCATCTTTCATTTGTTACAATTGAGACTTCAACGTCACACTTCATCATCTGCAAGAAACAGTTTGAAAAGAGCAAATTACATTTCACACAAAAGAATCATGAATAAACACAATATGCCATTCTAAATCATCATCATCATCATCATCATCACCGTCGTCGTCATCATCATCACCATTATTATCATTATCATCATCATCATCATCACCATCGTCGTCATCATCATCATCATCTTCGTTTAAAGTCCCTAGTTTCCCACTCCTGGGGTTGGACGTGATATGAGTGGCCTCCTCTGCCATATCTTCCGTGATGTTCAACTTTCTCATGTCTTCTACCTTACTCCAGGTCTTCTTTGCACTACAGTAACTACTCGCCTTCTATCTTCCACCTCCAGCTCCATCGTCCTCCTCAAGTATGCTATTCTCATCCCTACGCTTTACATGACCAAACCATCTCAACTTCGTTTTCCTTAACTACGTTCAAGGTTCTCCACCCCACATAGTCTTTTGACCTCTTCATTCTAAAATATTCCAAATTATAAAAACCAGAATTACAATAAAAAGGTTTTCTGTACTGCTCTGACCAATTAATTTTAAAACAGACCTCAACATATTTTTAATATTTTTTAATAGTTAAGCTAAGTATATTAACAAGTTTCTCCTATGATATTGGTGTTTATCACCAAATGATAAAACAAAACGGTTAATTTATTCCAGTTGGCCAAAAAGAATCAACGGGTACTGAGCTACTCCAGCTGCAAGTAGAATTTCAAAGACTGGTAAATAGAAAATTGAAATTGAAACAAACATTACTTTTTGTATCACAGGACCAGTATTTAATCTATTGGTCTCATATTTTCAGCTGAGGTTTATTTAACAAAACACTTCAGGGTCCCCGATACAACGATCTTCTGAAAACAGTTTCATGCACAAGAGTAGATAATTTGCCTTTTCGCCCATTATAAAATTTTTTTTTTGAAGAACAGCTTCACATTCACAGAAACAACAAGCAATCACGTTTCACATAATAATACAAAGGCTAATTCATGTTTTACACTGTACACACAAAAACACTATTCTCGTTTCCCCAAACATGCAAATTATAAAATCATTAAAAAAGGTATTTAATGGTATATGTAACACATCATGACAGACTAGTTTCTAGTCCCTCTCCAGGTTCACTGTCGCTGTGATGAGCTCTCTGGCATATCATGGGTAGGTTATACATCTAGTTTGTAATTCGAGTAGTTTCGAATCTTTGCTGGCACTAATATCACCAAAGAAGTGAAAAATTATTCCAGCAAAAGTCGTTGGTTAACAAATCGCGAATTAAGTAAAATTATGCATTTTTTGTAAATCACAAAAAAAAAACAAAAAAAAACAAACGGAAAACCAGTTTTTCAGAGGAAGGAAAAATATAAATTCACAAATCATGGGAAAATCAAATAATCATTCACGCTTCATGCAATGCACAATGCTCAAACATAAGTTACAAAAAAGCAATAATAATAATAATATTTTAATATTTAAAGGAACTTGAACTCCAAAATTATTTTTTGACGTACAAAACTAAATCTGTTTGAGATTTCAGAAATGTGTTTTTTATTCCGATTTCTTAGTCCCTATCTTTAGAAATAAATTTAAAAAAAGGTGCTGGCTCATGACTGAAGAAAACGCCATACTTGCGCCCGCGGTCTTTTTTCAAAAGTTTAACTTCGATTAAAGACTCATTCCTCTTTTAACACTATCTCGAGTACGTACATTAACAATACTATATACTTTACTGTGATTGTTTTCCCGCTGTATTTCATGATAACTATAGTTACTTATACTCTTATATGTTTGTTTGTTCTTCACTGCCTGCCTAGAATAGCCTTAGCTAACTGCGGCAGTGATAATATATGTAAATATTTACGCACCTTTAGCATAACAGTTTGGGCTGATGGAGTGGTTGGCAAACCGAATTTTGTTTCCTTTACGAGTCGCATCCACTACAAAATCTGTCCACAGAAAAGCACCAAAAGTGTTTTACTCTACGTACTCTATAAACAGGGGGAGGGGGAGATACCTTGACTAATTAATCAGGGTGCTGGACTCAATTGCGGATGTCCTGGGTTCAAGTCCCACTTTGCCCTCAAGTTAGACTTGTCTTGGTGATGTCTGAACCAAATTCACCAAGTGTGTAAATAGCGAAATAGCCAATAAAACAAGTTAGGGGGTAATTTCCGTACTGGAGCGTACTTATTTATGCCTGCAGTTTCATCGCGTATATTACTATAGAAGTTAGGGTCTGGGTAAGGGGTTAGTTTGCAAGATTAAACAATAGTACGTCCCAATACGGGAATTTTACCCAATTTAGAAACGTATGTAGTACTTGCAGTACTGTTTCGCAACTGCAAAAGGTACAAATTGAAAAGAAGAACAAATAGATAACCCATAAAAATGTCCACATAAATGAACTGTTGCCAAACGTTAGAATAATATCATACGCAACTAAAACAAACGTTCAGCGCCCATGATGTTTCGAGCTTTAGCTTTTTGGTTATCAGTGTATAACCAATATTGGGACCCGTTTTATATAATTCCCACTCATGAGTCATAAAAAATACTAAACCATTAAAACTCTTTGTTCTTGTTACTGTCGTTGCAGTAATCGAATTCACTGTTGTTATTGTTGTGATACTAACCGTTGTTGAGATTGAACAGAAAGCTACACATGTATTTATCATACACCTTCCCTCGGCGGTCTGCTTCATCTTGTGAGATGATCTAAACGAAGGAACTGTACACAATTACAGTGTGTCTTAAAGATCCTTTCTAAATAGAAGTTATATTAAAACTCACAAGCTATCGCACGCAGTCAATTCATGAATTGTGGTTCGTTTGCCTACCTCACCACAATATTCACCAATGAATTCGTTCTTGGGACAGGCATCTTTGATAAATATTCCCCAGCCTGCTACATCAGAAGGAGCTAGTAACAAGTGCTACAAACAACACGGAGGTGAAATATCAGATAAGCGACAGTTACATGTTTACTTGTTTTCATGCAGAACTGCACAACTCTTAATTCGGACGACGTCCAATAACGCAGATTTCACCTTTTTTTAGTTTCGTGTACCTTCAATTCACAACGTAAATTTTCAAAAGATTTTACAAACCGTCACCAATGCTTTGAAGTTATTAAGCACTTAATGGTTGAGTTTTGTTTCCCCAAGCCCCTCACTGTTCCCCGAGGAGAAGCAGAGTGTGTTGAGTGTTTGTTATAACTCCCAGCTCAAAATAGAACAATACACGAATGTCAGCTTACGACTTTATTGCAAAATGTTACAAATCCCAGTCATTTGCACATAAAATAAGTCACAAATCATAAAATGTTAATTCAAATCAGAAATGTTAAAACTTCGTTTAAAACATTGTTAGTAGATTTCGAGCTTTTGTAGCGTAGAAGTTGTTCAATTTCTTGTTCAGTTCTTGTTTAAAACCGTTTAGCTGCTATGATTCATAGACTGAGTAAAAATTATTTGTTTGATGCCGCTGGCATACAAATCTGCCACTGTTTCAAAGGAACAAAACCTGATCACGAGCAAGTCGAAAGTTCAAGTCGCTGTTTCTCTAGGGAGTTAGTGAGTTTTGTTCTCCCAACGGAGTCAGTGAGTTTTGACCCATGACACGTGACACGTTCTCCACCAATCGGAAAACGTATTTGAGTTGGGAGGTATAAAAGTTGCTTTTGGATTTTGTTGTAACACAATTTTTGCGAAGAAGATAGATGAGCATACGTTTATTCTTCTTCTACTCCTCTTCATCATTACAACTATTGTTACAGTTGTTATTATTATTATTAATAATAGTATTTATGAATATTATTATTTGAATCAAAAGTGTTTTACAAATGAAAAATCTAGTTAAAAGTCAACGTTCTGGGATCACTTCACACCGTTCTGAAGACTAAAATGAAAATCGTGTTATGTCTCTTAGTCTTAACATTCAAGTTTTTATATTTGAATTAGTTCAGTTGAAGTTTAAGAGTCGGTTTAAGCTCACTAATGAACAACATTTCATTGATTAAACCATCAAACTTGTTAATATAATTTGCTAGAACGAGTTCACAAGTTTATCGGAAAACTCTTCCACCTGAACGCCATACTTTTCATAAATTCATTTTTTACGTTTTTATGTTTTCCTTTTACCTTCCAGATCAAATAAAATACATAAGGTAACATTTCTTATCTGATAATAGTAGTTCGTCATTACTTGTTAGTACGAATGCTATATTTTGTTTTAATTAATTACGAGAAAGTGAGATGTTGATAAACTGAAACTGAATGAGTTAAAACTTTCTTTCTGTTTACAAACCTTTTTCTGTCCTCTTTGAAGACTGACATTCTTACAGCAAATATCTTTATTTTCAAAATTATCTGGAAAACATACGACAGTTAGTCATATAACTAAAGCAATTTAGTTTGATGAAATTGATAATGAAACTGATGATGATGATTGACGATGGAAAAGATTATTGACATAGATTATTGTATGCGTATGAGGAGTGATGCTAATCATAAATATATGGGTTATGAGTGATGACTGATAAGGAGTATGATAACGAATGCAGAATGATTTGAATTATGACGTTTAATGCTGATGTTGATGTTAACTGATGAATGATTACAATAATAACGTTATTGTTTTGTTCATTTTTTTTCTTTTTTTTTTATCGTGACGATCTAGTACAGCTAGATAGAACACTGGTACACTGTACACTTAACAAAATCTTGACTTTTCCTCCATACCATATTCAAGAACTTAACAAATGTCTCTGAAGCTTAGTGGGTAGCGCATCTGACAAGCAATCAGCTCGTGGTTCATGGACTTTGTTCATGTCGGCCACTCTAACTTTTTCTGATTACTTAAAACAAAGACTTTTTACGAGTTCGGTACATTCTCCACTCAATAATCTTAACTGAACCTCTTATCTAAACCCAGCTAAAGTAACACACTGCTACACTCACAACTACCCACTAGCTCTCCATCATTTTTTCATTAGGCAAGTTTGAGGTCCATCTACTTTATCTAACGTTTGTCATAGCAATTCTCAACTGCTCCACAGGTATGACACAGGTCTAACGTATGTGAAGGCAACACTCACCTGCTCCACAGGTATGGCACAGGTCTAACGTATGTGAAGGCAACACTCACCTGCTCCACAGGTATGGCACAGGTCTGGATCGCATTCTCTGACAGCCAAAAAACAAGGACACTGCTTGGTGTTGCACTGAGCTTTACATCGACATCCTGGGAATCTATTTTGGCCTGTTATACATACAAAACCAGCACTATGTCATACTGTACAAAGATTTCGAGAGAAGCTCTAGAATTAGCCAGTACAAAAAATACCATAATACTCTTTGTTTGTCCACCGAAACTTTTGCATAAGCATTGTTTTTATTTTCTCTTGGGACTTACAATGATCCCGAAAGAAACTGGAAACAATGTTTATGCAAAAATTTTGGGTGGACAAACAAAGAGTATTATGGTATTTTTTGTACTCTCTAAATAAATGTAAGATGAACGATTCTCTCTCTAAAACGCTAAAAGAAAGAACATAAGAAGAAATAAAAGAGTCTTCAGTATACACTTTGTGGTTCAAGATTAAACCGAACTGTGTTATTGTAGCAATTTATACGTAATCCACCATGCAAGAATGCTAAAGAATGCATATAATAAACATTGCTAAAACATTCTTTTAAAATTTAAAGTGATTTTTTTTAGAAACTGTCACACTCTCTTGGGTCCAGTCCACTGGCGAATTGTGTGTCACGTGACATCATGTTGATAAAGACCTATTGTCCTCTTGATGTTTGTTGAAATTAAGGTTCCAAAGTCAGGTTAGCGTAGTGGTCATCAGTCGCACCTCACACCTCTAAGTCCCAGTCCCAGGATCGAGTCCTGGGCTCTGCACGTGGGCTGAGACTTGTCGATCTCAATCTGACGCAGAGGGTTTTCCTTCCTCTGCAAATTCGACTTTCACGCCAATATCTGAACCGTCGAGTGATTAAACATTAGCCTCTGGCTAGGAAGAATGGGCAACCACATCCTTTGCAATTAACAATAAATAAATAAATAAATAAATAAATAAATAAATAAATAAATAAATAAAGTATTTATAAGTCCTATTATCTACAGTGGTTGATTGTTAATCCAAAGGCAACAAGAACGTATTGCATTGACAAAAGTGCCTGTTCATATGTAACGCCCTAACTGATCTGTGATTACCTCTGGTTGACATCGTAATATTTACAATACTTTAATAGCAATATGAAACAGTTGGAACATGTAAATGGTTTGTTGATGAAGAAATGTACTTACATTCTGGACTGCACTGGCAATACTTCTCACAAAAGTTTTGTGTGGCTACGCATATACAAGACTGGTCACATGGCTGACCCGGGTGATCACATGGAATATAGTTGTACACATGAGTAGAGGTACTATCTGCAACACAAAAGGTAATGGAAGTTAGCAAGAGTGTCCTTTTCTTATCACGTAAATGATTCCATTCCCTTTAAAATAATGCAAAATTTGGCTCATGTCCTTATAAAAACCCAGGCTCATTTGAACCCTGATATAAACAAAACCAAAATTTACCTTTCTTTAACTGGATTTTTCTACAATGAAGAGACCACATTCTAAAAAAAAGAAGATCCGAATGTTAGTTATTTAAACCAGTTCACTCAATCTTTGTCCTTTAAAAGTTGAGTTGTAAAGGCTAACGTGTTTCTTAGGGCTTCAGTTCAAAATATCGAATACAGCAAACACCTACACATAACAATAAAAAGATTATTAAAACATCTGGCTAAAAGTTGGCCCATAAAGCACAATGTATGTAAGAACAAGTTCGGTTTGGAGTAAAAAGCGAGAGGGTGTCTCTCATATCTCTACTCCACTTTTAAATGCAATTTTACAATGTGATTGGCTGATCACATGTCTACCCCACTTTCAAATGCAATCCCATATTGTGATTGGCTTCCTCTTGCGTAACAGTTGGAGTCTTTAGTAAAGAAAACAAAATTAATTCAATTGACTAACAAGTTAATGGTGACCCTAATGTTAACATTCTCCTTGTTAATGTTGACTTGTTTACTGTCTGACAGACGTTTAACTGCTTTCCTGATTTGTTTACTTATTTAAAATATTGGTAGTAATGAAACCCTCTACCTTTTGCAGTACTGTGTTTTTTACTGAACTGAAACAAAATGATTGAACATTTTTGTTACTGTATATGTCGTGTCGTGGTCCTTGTATCAAAAAAAGAGTCATTAGAAATTGCATCATCAACTGGATTGATCAACAATTGGATCGTATTGTGGCATGTATTAAAATTTGAGAACTTATAGTATTAAGCTTGTCAAAAGCTAATAAAGGTATATCAATAAGGCAGTGCCAACATTTCAAGCAAATTATTTTACATGATCGAAAAGAATTTCCCCAATCATCACATCTAAATTTGTTTGTATTACATATGGGAAACAATCGAAAATATTCTGCAAATTCATATTACCTGTGCTTTCTTTTCTTTTTCCGAGGTGGGGTGTTATCTCGATCCTCAAGGACAGGTAGTGGATCAGTTGACTCGGCCAGCACATGAAGGTATACCTAAGTTTACGAACAGTTTTTTTTAAAACTGCACTTCAGATGGTCAATGCAAGAGATTTTGTGATTGTTTTCTACCACTAAAAGCCCAATAGAAGGCTCATTGCTGATTTGCATTTTCTATAAAATCAGGAAACTACAAGATTACCGCAGGGGTTTCATTAAGGTTTGGAGCAGGAGGGCGTTTGGATTTGGCACCCAGGTAAAGTTTATGCCTTAAAAATGTTAAAAATTTATAGTTGCAGAGACGCAAAGCAACCAGGCAAAACCGTCTTTACAGCCGGTCAATTTGCCCGGTGCCTGGGACTTAATGAAACCCCTGTTAACATAAATGGTAAACAAAAACTAACCTGATACATAGAATTAATAGGTTTGTTATTCCAGGACTAGAACACGAAATTCAAAATGACAAATGTTTCAGTTTCCTAGCTATGTTGGTTCCAGTGCTGCAAAGGTCTGAAGGTCACAGGTTGGAATTCTCGTGAAACCTGAACGGCTTTTTTGTAAGTTTCTCTTTTGCAACTACTTGAACTGAACATATAGCTGAAAACATTTTGCAGTTATTAAAATCGCACACACAACTACAAAGATTTTCATTTTCTAAAAGCAATGTTAATAACTGCAAAATAAACTCTGTCACAATATTATCAGTACTAGTGTTCATGTATATCGATAGCACATCCTTACTGATGTTAGTTACTAGCAATAACTTGCTAATCAAAACTTTATTTTTATTCCGGCAACATCCCACAAGTGTTATACCTTTAACAATATTTCATAATAAAATAGTTGGCTTCAGTTACAGGTCAGTCCTACTTGATAAGTACGATTTGCTAACAAGGCCAATTATGGATGAAATAGTTATCACTGGTTGCTAACACCAAGATCTACTAAAAACGATCTTAATTGTGGCTTTATGGTTCAGTTGGTAAGAATGCTGTGCTCGTATCACAGAGGCGACGGATCGAATCCCGTTGAACCCTGAATGCTGTTTTTCTCAGGCTCATCTTTTGCAATTGTTTTTATTGAAAACATAACCACAACAATTATTCATAACGTCATTGTTTTCACTGCCTTACAAACTCAGTCTCAACAAACGTTGTACACCTCAGAGTGAAAATGAAGGACCAACTAAAAACTGAACTGCACTCTCAGATGTGGCTTCGTAGCACCTTTGGTAAGAGTGCTGCACTGGTATCAAAGAGGTGATGGTTTCGAATCTTCCCTGCCAAGTGTTTAGTTGCGTACATCACTGAAAAGATCATTCATTTATTACATATTTATTATAGATTAAAGGAGAAATGCATGTTAGCAAAAAAACTTTCATTATTAGTGTCTCAACCTTTTTATTGACTGCAAGTGTTCAGTGCTACATGAGCTATCTACCTGCTTGTGATAATCGTTCTATAGACACAAACCACAAATTCAATCAAAATAAAGGCACCATTGTACTGAAAGATGCGTTTTTTGTTTAATCTTCGCTATGGTTTGTTGCTCAGAAAACGAAACTCCAAAACTCCAAATTTGAACTAAGCCAACTCAAAGCATAGCTATGACTTCATACCTCTTTACAGGTTTTAGTTTGGATAAGACTAGCGAGCGTGCAATAGTTGTTGCAGTATATTGGCCGTAATACTCTAAATAATGATGCTTCGGCTCCATTCCACTCCACAGTCTCTGGTAAGGGGTCCGTACTTTTTTTTAAAGACTAAAGACAAATAAATAAAGACAAAACAAATATAAATTAAAAGTTCGATGCAATAGTGGACCAAGAAACCTTAACCAACTGTACAAAAAATGGAAACTGATAAAAATAACCAAGTAAATAGTACAACAGAACTGCTGCTCAGGAATATTTGTGCTAGAATCTAGTAAAGATATTTTATTAGTCTATTTCGTCTTGTTAAATGAAATAAAAATCTATAAAGAGTTTCATGAATACTGAAACCAAGGCTATCTTTAAATATTTATCACTAGTTTGTATAATTCTCTAGAAATAAGCTTAAGACAACAGCTAAAATGGCGAAAAAGAAAAAGCATCTCCTATCCATTAATTGAACCAAAAGAATCTAGAAATCAAATGAGCACCCCGGGCTCTTGTTCAAATAAATATGGTACAGCAATGAGCTTTTTTCAAAAAAGGTGATTAGAATATTTTTTATCAAAGTCTTAAATTGTATTTTTAAACAGAGTTAGATGCAGAGAACTGATCAGATGAAGATGCTCTTGCACTAATTGCTTGTGCTAACTCATCATTAGCAATCGACTGCCGTTGAGATTGCAGACACAATGTCATGCCATAGTAAACATGCATTTTAAACTTAACGTTTCGTATGCTTGCCAACATACATTTTCAAAAGTATAAACGTTACAATTGTTGAAAACCTATTCATATATGCTGTACAAATGCATGTTTCAGTAAATTGTTTATCACCGCTTTTTGTGTTATATTTTTAATTAAGCTACTATGGCCAAAGACCAAGAGTTTATATGAAACGTTTCAAAGTTGAGCTCAAAGGATCGTCCAAAATAAAAATAACCGCGCTATAGCGCTAGGCCAAGCTGGTCAGGTGTAATGTGACACATTGTGCAACATTCCAGTTTAGCAATCAAATTAAATTGAACAATTTCGATTTAAAAATGACATTGCATTGTATTTGTCAATAAAGAACGCAACTTCAGTTCCCAGTTGAAAGTTTCGAGGACATATAAACACTACAGATTTCTGTTGTTTTTACACTTTTGTGGCAGAGTGCTTAGATAATTACTCAGAAACAATAAACGGGGGGTCCTAATGAACTTCGGGGGGTTGTGAAAAAAAAAACAAAAAAAACGAAAAGTAAGTCATTTTATCTTGTTG
>JANCMA020276158.1:0-12371 GCA_024336925.2 Zoanthus solanderi | reverse complement strand
GTAGTAGTAGTAGTAGTAATAGTAGTAGTAGTAGTAGTAGTAGTAGTAGTAGTAGTAGTAGTAGTAGTAGTAATAGTGGTGTTGGTAGTGGTAGATAAGTAGTATTTGTGGTTATCATAATAGTAGTTGCAGTAGGTGCTGCGAGATATCAAGGCCAATGCAGCACATTAACTTGTAAACGATCTGGATGGCAGGTTCTTTATCGCAAACTCGAGGAAAAGAAATACGTCCACTTTTCTATTGCATATTTGTTTTGGTTGATTAACTTCTATCTTTAGTGCTATTAATTACAGACTAATAAGTGAAACTAATAACATAATAACTCTTAATTCTTACATCAGTATGAGGCCTAATCTGTTAAGATTCAGACACATAACCTGGTGTCGGACGGTTTCAACCAATAACTCACTGCCCTGACAGCAACCTGTCCTAGCAACGCGTGCACGCATACTAGTAAGAACAGCAAGGTTCTTTAATCTTGAAAACATTTGCTTTATTCAGTTCATTAAATACAGGAATCTACCAATGTCACCGTAATCGCTTGCTTGTGATGTTAAGATATTAAATTTACTACAAACCTTTACAAGGAAAGTGCTGCCTGGAACATATTACCATTCATATCAAGATAAGTAAAATTTTTACCAACCTTGACAAGGAAAGAGATGCCTGAACAGGTTGATAGTGATGTTAAAATACTGAATTCGTTATCAACCTTTTATAAGAAAAGGGTTGCATAGAAAGGTTGCTAGTGATGTTAGGATAGTAAATTGTGTTATGAACCTTTTATAAGGAATGGACTTTCTTCCACAGGTCGGCAGTGATGTAGTACTGAATTCGTTACCAACCTTTCATAAGAAAAGGGTTGCATAGAAAGATTGCTAGTGATGTTAAGACAGTAAATTGCGTTATGAACCTTTAATAAGGAAATTAAAAGGTTACCTGGACAGGTTGTTATAGTGATGAAAAAAAAAACTAAATTCGTTACTAACCTTGACAAGGAAAGGGCTGCCCGGAACAGGTTGGCCTGCGTAGTTGACATAAATCCTGTAATCACCAGCGTCAAACAATGTGTAGGATGCAATGTACTTATCATGGTCACTTGGGGATTGTTTAACTTCCACGGGGAACCTGCCATGGGGACCCTCACCTCGCACCTCTAGGTTCCCTTGTCCTGCTCCCTTTACCGTTATAAAGAACTCCGAAGTGTCTCGGGTACATACTTGATAAAGACCCTTTCCATGGGCCACAATCTTTGTGGAGTCAGCTACGTACAAATTATATGGGCTACTAGGAATATGCTCCCCATTGAAGGTAACGCTTGTTCGGTAATCACCTGTCTGTTGTGGGGTGAACTTCACATCATAAAGTCCCCTGTTATCAGACTGAACATTCACTGGAATGCTACCTTCAGGACCGGCGCAATTAATCACTAACTCTCCCGGACCTGCCTGAGAAGTATCCACCCTATAATGAACATTCTTTCCAGGCGATGGAGAGCTCGTAGCATCTGAAATAATTTTTTTTGCAACCTTAGAAACACATGCGAATACTACAAAGGAAGGTCAGATAAATGGATGAATGGATAGATGTATACTGTACCTTGTGTTCTGAGCACACATTTGGAAGGATCCCCCACCTTGCAGATGAACGGACATCCAGGTAAGCTCCTATTACCAGCCATCACTGTGATTCGATGGTCTCCGATCTCTGTTGGTACAAACTTTGCCTTATAACTGCCATTAGGGAGTGTATCCATGGCAACCGGCACGGTTCTTGTAGGCCCCTCAGCGATAGCTCTGATAGCAGCTGACGTAGGGCCTTTTGGATCAACTATGAAGTCTGCTGACCGCATTACATTGGCAGACCGGAGACCAGATCCGGAAACAGTGATATCACCAACATCTTCATTTGCCTGAATTGCCAATATTTTGTAGTTAGTGATCTTTTTATCATTCAAAAATGTAATTTAAAATTTCCTGCTAACAGCAAATATCACGAATAGCAACAGTAAAATATGATAAATATTGTATAAGTTTCTTATTCTCTTGGCTTGATAATGGCTTTCCTCATTTAGTAAAGTGAACTTCAGTTACTAAGATTCTAGATTTTGTTGACTCGATGTTGCTTCAAATAATCCTATTTCTTTAAGAAGTTTGTATTTTTCGTCTGTTCTGAACCTTTTCTTCTTGTTTTGTGTCTTTTGGCTAATTTCGACTGTTCATTTAGCCCATATTAACTTTTGCCAATTTCTCAGTACTGTTTGATAGTCTTTAGAATTCTCTTAAGGTTTTAAGAATGGATTATATAAGAACCTGAAACATGTTGTAAAACATTAGATAGATCAAGGGATCATGCAAATGACCAGATAAGAGGGAACCAAGACAAGTGGATTAGATTAAGGAGACGTTTGCGCAAGGCTCGATGATTGTTTATAGCTAACCAGCTTATGTACTTCTGTTATAAAAGAATTTATGTTTTATTGCTTTAATAGTTACATTATAATTATTATAAATACCTTTATCATAAAAGGACTGTTAGGAATATGTTTGCCAAGGTGCATGATCGAAATGGTGTGCGTTCCCGATTCAACTGGAGAGTACATGTACCTCATAGACCCATCTCCCATCAAGCGCTTTTCAACATTCACCTTCTGATTGGAGGAGGGACCTGTGACGTCAACTTTAAGATTATTAAACCCAATATCCTTTCGCCCGTGAACGCTGAAATCCACTGTCTTCCCTTGTGTTGCTCTTCTAAGACCGCTACCTTCAGCAGTGAAAACATGTGCTTGGCTTTGAAGACTTGGTGCATTGCGGAACTAAATAAACAAATTGAAAATAAGTCATATCAGCTTTATATCACATCATTTATTTTCAAAAATGGTCTAAAAGTTCCAATTCAGCATTCAAAATCTTAAAATAATGCTACTGTTGATGGCACTAGCAACCATTGTTATAGGTTGTTCAGTAACAAATCGTGGCAAACTTTAGCAAGCTTCATTTTCAATTATTCTTAGAGGTTATTGTGTATATTGCTACAAAACACCACCATTACTATCAGCATACATGCATTCTGCATAACTGCAAAGCGTATGCCTTTACTGCTAGCATACTTGCATACCTGCAAGACATATTCCAGTACCATTAGCGTGCATGCATGCATATTTGTCATAAACGCTAGTAAACTTGCAATCGCATTTAGTGAGAGAGAGCTTGGCTTAGTTACCAAGATCTCTGACGGTCAAAAGCCTTGCGGAAGGTAAAAACATTTGTGCGACCTTCCCTTTTCACCCCACCCAGACGTGAATCCGTTGGTCTGGTCTCCAAATCACTTTCGTAATTTTATCAGTAGACTTAAAATCCAGCACACGCTTGTCGATAAAAGTAGGGTTATGACCCGGTGTTGTGTATAATCCTTGGTTCCTATCGGCAGTTTTCATTGGAATACTATTCAAACTGTGTGGTACACAGGAAATATTGTAAAACACCATTAACCTAGCCACCAGCTGTAACTATAGTTAAAGGCTGAACATGCAAATTATGGTTATGAATATAACTTATGGTCAAGACCGAGACCGAGACCGAGACCGAGACCGAGACCGAGACCGAGACCGAGACCGAGACCGAGACCGAGACCGAGACCGAGATCATGATAAAGATCAAGATTGGTTAGGATTAGGATTAAGATTATTATACCGATTTCGATTTTGCATCATTACCTGCAAGACGTATGCCATTAGAGGCAGCTCATCGACGTTGTCAACAATCTCCTCTGCTGTTATAATTTTTTTGATTCCCAGTTTTTCTTCTGCGTTTTCAAGCGCCAGGCGCGCTCGTTCATATGGTGACAGCTCAGAGATATTGTTATAGTTTGGAATGGTTCCGGGCACTTGGCTTTCAACAAAATGACACAAGGCTTTGCCATCAACCCAATCCTGCAAAGATAGAATTTCTAGATTTTACTTAAGTTGTAAAGCGTATTCTAGTTAAGATCTGTCCCTAGAGAAGGTAAATGTTTATTTTAAATTTGATTTTCTGAGAGCAAAACACAAGCAGGGAAATCCTTCATCAACTGAGGACATCGAAGTTAAAGAATTGAACGGATATCTTGACGAGTTCTTCCTTATTTTTGCGTGAAACGAAAAAATGGCAAAGACCTTCTTCAAAAGCATTTACCTCATTAAAATTCGAAACTTTCTGTCCTTCGGGTAGCGCTTCGTTGACAATCTCCATAGTCCTTGCTTCGCCTGGGGAGCCAGGCCGGCTAAACTGCGACAAGTACGTCATCATACTCAAATCGTCAACATACGGGTTAACAAAGAATTCAGGGCTCAAAATCTTTGGTATGCGCAGGCGCTGTTCGGCCAGACCCATAGCATTAGTGACATTACTTAGCCTCTCATCTGGGTTAAGACGCTTGTAATCTGGCTTTAATCCAGGTCTACAGAAGTCAACGAGGCCGCTCAAGGCTATACCATTGTTCCAGTCGCTTGTGACGTTCTTTATTTCAAGGTCGGGTAGGGCGTTACGGAGCCATATTAGGAGAAGCTGTTTACCAGAAGTACTTCCGCTGGAGCTGATTTGATAATGCAAGATAAGTCTCCATAGCAAGCCAAGAATAAGCTTAAGGTTACCATTTACAATATCTTCACTCCCTGCAAAATAAGGCAACTTGTAAGTACGTATTAGCACCAACTAAGGCGACGTAAAGCTCGAGCAGTGTTTGTTCAACATGAGAATTGGCATTGTCAGTGAGCTATTTTTAGGTGGTGTACTTCAGAAAGCGAATTCAAGAGTTAAAGATGTTGAAATTTTGACGTCCTGGAAATTTAATCGAAGACTTAATATATATTTTGTCAGGGTATCATTATAATATTATAGCGTCATTGTAATGGTTTATTTTGTCATCATCATCGCTGTTTTTGCTCTCATCATCGTCTTTGTTTATGTTGTCATCATCATAATTGTTATTGTTGGTATCATTCTCGTTGTTATGTTAACGGCAATTTCATTGCTTTTATTGTCTTTATCGTCATTGTTTATGCTGTCGCCATCATCTTTGTACATGTTTTCTTTGCTGAAATCATCGCCATTTTCTTTATTGTCATCATCTCTGTTGTTTTTGCTATTATCATCGTCATTTCGTCATTGTTCAGTTAAACTGTTGTCATCACTGATGCCATCGTCCATTTTTGTTAATTTTTCAATGTCATCTCCAACATAACTCTTATCATCTTCTTCATTTTGTTTCATTCAAAATACGTTTTACCATAATTTATTAACATTTCACAAAGCCAGATTTACGATCCTTTAATTATTTAAAAGATATATTTTCATTTTAATGTGGTGGACTCGCCATGTTTGGGTAACAGGCGGGCAAGAGTTCTACTACTAGAGTTGATATATACATATACAGCTGGTATTTCTAAAAGGGAGTTCAGGCGGTTTATGTACTCTATAATCAAGTTAATGTGCTTATATTGGTGCCAGTGAAATGAGATGTTCTTACAGATTTTAACAGGTAAACCATTTTTTCCCGGTCGAGCCGTTCCTGCAAAGAACAATACAAAACTTTTAAGGCACTCTAAAACACATCTACAACTTTACCAAAAACGCAACAAGTGTTACAAACCAAATAACAAGATATTTATGACCAAGAGCATCCTAAAAGTTGTTGCAACATGTTAAGCGATGCGTTGCTTGATACTGATAATCCATCGTTTCATTCTCTAAAACACCTTAATTAAAACGTTAAAGTTATAACTTATATGCAGCTATATGCATTTTTTTCTAAATGTTGTTGGTTTGAAACAGAAAGAAAATATGTCAGAATTTATGGACAGAGTCACTTTCCCTCTGTGTTTATTTACGTTCGTCATGTTCGCAGTTATAAATCTAGAGCCCTATTCCCAGGCTAACCCGGCCAAGATTTGCAAGGTTGCAAGACAGGTTGTTGAGAAAACTGGGCAGTATTACTGCACTTTGAGGGGTTTATAATGACGCATTCTATAAAAGCATACATCTCAAAGTTTTGTGTATTGACAGTTATTATTAGAAGGATGTTTTAAAATAAATCAAACTTGTTTTAAGCTACTCAAGTTACCAAATTAGAAATCATTTTTGGAAATACGACAGTTTCTTTTCTATTTGTCTTTTTATAATCTAGATTAATCTAGACGGGATCAACTATCAAAAGGCCATTTGTTTATAAATCTGTTTAAATATATTTTAAAAGTTAATTTTCTTATGTTTAGAGAGTCACTTTAGCTAGATAACAAATCAATGATTGTTTGAATGCATATTTTGCTTGCGTCATATCAAAGTCTTTATCAGTTATGCACGACGCCACTACAAAGTTTATATCACACGTTTAAACTGGTTTCATAGAATAAAATTGATAGCATCCCTTCCAACGGTTTCAAAATTCAACTTGGAAATCTGGAAAAGGAATTCAAAAGAAAAGTAAAGCAACAAAGGACATGAAAACTGATAGCTGGGTACCATAAAAAAAGACAGTCTAGACTGAATTATGCATAAATCATCGAGACTTCGCCTTTTATCCAACACCTACTCGATGCACTTTCTAAGCTTCAATAAAATGTTTTTTGTTGTAATTAAAAAAATAATACACCATTCTTGTTATCATCAGTTTGAATTGTAATTATAGCGACTTTTTTAAAATAATAAACAATATCATAAATTAGACTTGGTAGCAAGATGCCTATGATTGAATTCAGCAATTGAATGAAATTCAGTGAAATTGTTCCACATATAATTATAGTTCCCATATTTGTTGTAAAACTCCCTTATAATAAAATTAAAAGAATGGTATATTCACTCATATCTCGCGACCATCTATCCTTTTCTTTGCACGTACGAAAGCCGTTGTCTTAAACTTTAAATTATACATACTAAATTACGCTTATCTTACGAACTTTACAAATTAACAACAGTTTTTATCATTAAAATTATATAAAGAATCAATGCCAATTGGGTTTAAGACATGAAAAATAAATTACAGGGGGAATTTAGAAGGTGACCTAAGAGACAAATCTTCAATTAGCAGGGTTTTCTACATTAATCGTTTTATTCCAGAGAAAACTATTTTTGTGTGAAGTCTTAATTGAAATCATTGAATCTAGACAATGGAGAGAATTTTCCCACGGCACTAAAAGCCGGTCGGTGGGAAGGTATTTTATTTTCAGTCTTGATAGATTATGGGCTCTCACAAGAACACGTACTAAATTTCACGGGTGTTGTTTAATCTTACTTGTAAAGAAAACATTCCGCAAAATGACTTCAAAAAAGTTAATAACTTAAAAAGTTAATGATATATGTACATGATCAAGTCTACAAAAATGAAATGCCCTAGATAATGCAAAAATAATTTGAAGTTGATTTTGCTTTATATAATAATTCATATAAAAAGAAAAGAATAAATTCCTTTCACAAATTTTTCTTGATGTTAAACCTCAACAGATTATATAATGTTCCTAACAATTTCTTTATATTAATTTTATTATGCGTGTAACCTGAAAATACTTCGAAAATACGTGACAATCAACTTGCGTGACGATAGGTTGGGAGTATAGATATTGGTTTCTATGGGTAGGTGACAGGGTGGAGTTTTCTTACACTCTCGATGAGCAAAGATTGTTTATCGTTTTATCAAAAACCTTGTACTTAATCAAAATAAATTCTATATAGAAGCTAAATTCACCTATTTAAATAGACTTTTAAACGAGAATTATTGAGAGCCAGATAAGATCGCGGAACTTTAAACTTTAGTAAGTTTGGATTATAAAGTAATTCTATAGTTTTTGTGCCCTCGTTATCTGCTTTGTTCTGAATCTTTAATTTTGAAAATTGGATTCTGCCGCAAGCTAAAACTGATTATGATTAACCGACTTGCCACGTCTTATCAGTCCAATACAAATCCAAATTTAAAACTTTTAAAATCTGTTCGTTGTTTCTAACGTCAACAATTATTTTGGAATTGGAGGGAAAAAGAATCTTACTGATGTGTTTGAGCGTTTCTGAACGTTTTGTAGAAAGTTGACGTTTCAACGTTGCTGTTGGTCCTTCTTCATCCAACTTAGAGTTGATTATACATCTTGCGTTTTTCCTATCTGTTAACGCATTCAATACTGGCAATGGAGTTTCAATTTTTTAAAAAAAAAATTTGAATAGACAATCATAAACAATGTTGATTGTGTAACAAAGGTTTCATGTTTCTGTGACTTTAAATTTTAAAGGAAAGCCAAAAACTCACCGGCGCTTTCAATAAAATGTTTTAAACTAGAATAGGTTCACCTTAAAAACAAATCATGGAGATAGAAAACAGACATTTAGAAATGAAGAAATATTATACGCACCGGGCTTCATCAACAACAACAAGTTTGTGTAAATTAGATGAACGTCAAACAGTTCAGAATTTATTTTAAACTCAAACTGTAGATAATTATGAACTGCAAAAAGGAAAAAAAAACTTGTATTTGATCATTTTAAAAAAAAAAAAAGTTTTTATATATTCTATTTTTGGCTACACTCCGATTTTGATCTAGTCTGGTATTCTGCATGGTATTCCCAACCATTTTAAACAAGTTTGGATACCATAAAACTTAGAAATTACAATCCTCGACGATAACTCGAAAACAAACAATATTAAGCCATACTGAAAAAACTTTCTCAGCTTTCTCTCTTAGAAAACTTCTTTAAATGATGTTTAAAGTCATGACAATTTCAAATCCACAAAATCATTTTTGTTTGGCAGGTGTTCCAGTTCACTTTTTAATTTTCCAGCAAATAAACAGAATTGTTGTCTTATTCATATTAATAGTAATTTTCAAAGCTAAGTAATTTGCTAAACTTGATTTCAACTCACCAATATTCACAAGTTGTATTCCATCCCCTTCCATAACGCTTAATGCTGCCTTGACATTTTCTAGTTTCTGTGCGTACAGTTTGGGCTTTTTGTTGTATCTTCCAACTTTTTTCGTCGAAATTTTTTCAACCACATGAATCAATTTCAGACCGTCCTCAAAAGCGGTGGAGATATCTGACACTTCTTCTCCATATTCTCTAAGTTGTTCGTTGAGCCAATTTGTGAACGTGTTTATCTGAATCTCTACCCAACGTTTTTCATCCTTTAAGATGTACGAAGAACTTTTTAAGTTGAAATTTCCAGCTGCGTTTTGGCTAGAAGAACCCGCAAAATTTGACGTCGCTCTTGTGCTCTCCTGATAGTCAGATGAATTACTAACTCCATTATTGCTGTATGACACGAAAGACATTATTTCGCTATGCTGTTGTACCGTGTACTCGCGGGCAGTCGCTAGTTCCCGCCGGCTTTCAGTAACCAAAGAGCTATTGCTTTGGTTCAAAGCCCACTCGTCTTGTTTGATTAAGCTCATGGTATTGATATTCGTAGCACTTGATTTGTTCCGTTGTCCACACTGTTACCTGAACCATTTTGATAGAATAAAATAACAGTTTAAGGTAATCTTTATTGAGGGTTTTTGTTCAAAATCAAATGTTTTCTCGTCTCGGCTGGTTGGTTTCACTACAATAAGCTATATATTTTAAAATTAGATCCAATAACGTCAGGTATCCTGGGTGGCCATCTTACGTATCTATTATTAAATACATAATAGTTGTTGATTCACAAAAAAATTATAGCAACAATTGTGTACGTTTCTGCGTTCTTGCTGTGGGTGGCTGTGACCGTCGGGATGATTGTGGTTGTGAATGTGGCTGTTGCTGTGGCAGTGGCTGTAAATGTGGCTTTGTTTTTACTGAATCTGTAGTCTTGATTGAAACTGTGACTGTGGCTGTAGTGATAGTGACTGTGGCTGTGACCCCAAGGTGAATATGGCTGTAGCTGTGAATGTGACTGCGGTCTTTACTTTATCTGTGACCTTAAGTGAGACTGTGGTTGTGTATTTAGCCGTTGTGACTGATTCTCCGTTTTCTAAATTGCGCTGCCCAAGTTGCTGACAAACTCAATAATTTTTTGATTTTCAAAAGCGCTAGCGTAGCTACATTATTCAGTAAATATTTCATTGGAAGTTTATATCAGACAATTCCCTTTCCATTTATTCAATATTTTAAATAAAAAAAGTTATTGTTACTATTACTATTTTAATAAAAATATAGGAAATGATTTTAAATTAGAAACTGACGCTAAAGTTCGGCGTTTCGACATTATCAAGTTATCTTTTTTTTATCACAGACTAAAATTTGAAATGATTTGTTTCAAAAGATTGTGCATATTGATTATTTGTAAGGTTTCTTACAAATTAGATGCGAGAAAGAAACAACTTGTTTTTTTTTATATTATTAAATTTGTATTAGCTATTGCGAAAGTTTATAGGTTGAAATTGCGTAGGAACAATACCCAATATTTTGGTTAAGTTTGGGAGATGTTCCAGCGTTCAAACAGGCAAGATTTTGTCATGATTTGATTGCTTATGTAGCCTTTTTGTCCTCCGGTTTTTATTCTTACAAGATTGTTAAGTAAATTACCAGCCTTGAATCGAACTAACCAATGATGAATCAGTGTCTCGTAACCTTCCATCCGGGGTGGTAGGGAAGGGAGGGGAGAGTGGGAACGAAATATAGTCAAACACGTCGCTTTTGTGAAATCTTGAGACATTTTGGCTCATTATACGCAGTAAATACTTGGAAATTTCCATTTTCCCTTCATATAGGGACATAGATTGTAAATGAGAAGAACTCATGAATATCAAAAGTTTTTCGATGTGTATGCTTTGTGTGTTTCTAGACGGAAGTTTGAACTGTATTGAATTTTAGGGAATTTTGTAAAAATAAAAATTATAGAGTCAGTCAATATTTACGTACTAATACCACACCGTCAGCTTACCAAAGCTACTGACACCTTCGATTCTATCTATTTGGAGAGACGGTTAGGCATCTAGCTGTCCTCAAACTGTTTGCTCAGTTATCTCTACCAGCTGCCAAAACTGTGATTATATTCTCCCTTAGTACTCCACACTCCTTCAGTCCTTGGGCTACTGAGGCTTGTGAAAGAATGTTGTTTAGAGGAAGACTATAATTGCAATTATCAAATAATTTGGATAGTACGTGTGTTCTGCACACATGAAGCGGAAAAGGGGTGAGATATTTGAAATATAATTGATAGTAAAAATAGTTTGTGCCTATTATAGTTGTGTGAGTTTACTTAGCACGTTCATGAAAAAGGGTAAATCATTGAAAACAATGATTTTATAGCGAAATTCCGATACAGTTTATCTTAGTCACCGGAACAACTTTGTAGAAACTTTTGACCTTACAGAAAATTACGATCAAGCCTGGAACTTGCCGTGCACCAGATGAAACGCCTAAATCAAGACAGTAAAAATCAGCGTGTATATAGGAACCTGGATTCTTTCAGTTAACCTAAACAGGCTCTTATATAAATGGTACATAAAGTGAATTTTAGCTAACAATGTTTTTAAATTTTTATATAGAAAATTCATTTTAAATATGACATAATTATCATCTCTTACAGCTGCGTGTTACGGGGAACTAGCTGCACTTTAAATTTCATTCCTATAATTCCTTATTGGTTTTGTTGGCCTCTATCCTAGCCTCGGCAGAGCCGCCGTGGGTAAACTCTGGCCAGCAAAGAGGACCAACTTAGTACCACAAAAATGGTGGCAAAAGAGGCAAACCTGATGGGCGGGTTTTACCATATCAATTGCAAACTATACTCGCAATGCAAAGGGTCATCGCGTGGTCAAAACAAAATTTCTAAAAACATTTATTCAGACGAAGGACTACAGTCCGAAACGTCAGTTCCAAAATTCCTCTCACTATATACGGTGTACAAGTTATCAATTTATAAAACTTGGTCTAAACAACTATTGACTTGCTACGTGACACAGTGATATAATGCCTAAAGGCAGTACAGTGCCGGTATGTACGTGATCAGAAAGCTTTGATATTAGCAGAGTACTGACAGTGCTTTACTTCCAAATACTAAGGCTTAAGAGGATTTATTGGAATGATAACTAAATAGACACACTGTATGTTACTTTAGCTTTAATGAAAACTGGAAAATGTTATTTCAAGTGACTTTTAATTAAACATACATAGTATATAAGCAGATAATGATCTTTATTCGGCAGTTTCTAACCATAAAACTTACAGCAACTCAACTGATTAAAACTTAAGATTTTAGCCTGACTGGGTCCTTACGTGGAGGAGGCTTAAATTTAAAATTTTAGCATAACAGGTTTTTAAAATCCGGATTCTTATACGCGGGTTTTTCTAATTAAGCATTAGAGCACAACTTTCTATGACTTTATCGGCGAAATAGAGCACGCGTGATGTTGGGAGAGACACGAGAAC
>JANCMA020276053.1:0-12373 GCA_024336925.2 Zoanthus solanderi | reverse complement strand
ATGAGCAAATGTCTCCAACATATTTTTTAAAATAGAATTTTCAAACTGATTAAATCACGCAAATCCAAAAATTACTACTTTGAGATCTTTTACCTTATTCAGAAACTATTAATAAAACTAATAACGCTTACAACTTAAATTTTAAAAGGAAGTTGGGAATTTCAAATTCAAACGTCTATCTTCGACAAGATATCGGCAGTGCTGTTAATAATCTTAAGTCATATTGTCGAGCAAAGTTTTTTCCTAATCCGCTTGTTTTTACGGCGTTTAAGTGATTTTTATAAATATCACGTAAAATATATTATGCTTTAAGTACATACCTCTGGCGAGGTGTCACTACCGTGGCCATTTTCGACGTCTGTTGTTTCGACTTTGGTCAAGTCATTTACCACCTCATCCGCCATCTTGTGATTTGAGACGATCAGTGTGCTCAGAACAAATGACGTCATACACTATATGTTCGTTTTTGTTTCCACGGGTGTCCTACGTTTTTCATTTTTTACGCCTCTTCTGGAAATCTCCTCTTAGTCTATGTAATGTTTTTCGTGAAAAATATGAACAGTAAATTTCATAACAGCAATAAACCTTTTCTTAGAGAAGAAATCGCTGCTTGAATTTTTGCTTAACCCAGGGTTAAAGCTATCCAGCCTTTGAACAATCATAAATAATGGCAATCCGAACTGTAATATGTACGACTTCGCGATTCGAGAGCGTCAAGATTTGCAAAAGAAGGATGGTTACAGGTTAGAAATACTTTCAAACAAAAAAAAAAAGATTGAACGTGCTAAAACTAAAAGATTAATGGAAGATCAAAACAGGAAGGTTGGTGCTTACAAAATATATTTTACATCTTTAGAAGAACTAATTTGTTAGAAATAGTAAGGAAATCCCCACTCTGTCCCCACTAAAATTTATGTTTACAGTACTTAGTTTTCAACAAATACGTGTGGTCCGTCGGTGGGGTAAAAAAAGTAAAAACAATTCGGCTATTAAGTCTTTTGCGTGCATAATATTTAACATATGTAGCTTTATTTTCAACTTAGTGTTTTTAATTTTTACCGTAAATTTATTACTTTGTTAACTAGCAAAAATGTTCAGTTTGAGTTCGCGGGCGGACGGGCGTGGTTGGCGCAGTTGGTAAGATCTCTGCCTTCCAACCACAAGGTCCCCGGTTCAATCCCCGGCTCTGCCAAGATTTGAATTGATTTGTGCGACTTTCTTTTCCGCCTAAGCTAACTCAGTTTTCTATCCTTCCGGGGTAGGTAAGTGAGTACCAGCATCTACTGGGAGCTAACCTGCGATGGATTAGTGTCCCGTCCAGGGGGAGTCAAAGATTCTCAACCGCTTAACACTACAGAAACCGGAGATAAGTGCCGGCTCCATGGGCCACTTGGCTCGTAAAGGAATTAGCTTTTTTTTTAGTATTTCTTGGCTAACTTTTTCAATGCAATCTTACCTAGACTGTCTCTAGCAAACTGAAAGAGGATTTTTTGCAATAAAAATGTGAAGTCGGGTGCCTGAAATTGACGGCAAATCTCGTGTATTTTAATTTAGACAAAAGGGTATTTGAAAAAATTTCGCTAATAAAAGATATAAACAAATGCATACCAAATATTATGTAGAAAATCTTATGAGTATTTAAGAACACTTGTTCCTTTCTACCGAAAACTCAGAAAAATTGCTTAAAAATTCATACGGAAAAAGGCCGCTAAAAGTTTTGAATATCTCTATTTTTTACTAAATATATAAAAAAAATTATTCCATAATTTCCAAAAAATATTTTAAGATCTAGGGAACTTTCAAAAAAATCCAGACGAAAGATTTATGTATGCAGGTGTACCCTGAAACGTGGAGCTGATTCAGTGATTACGTTAAATTTTTGGTGAATGTAAAGCGGTGAATTTCGTTTGTTCCTTCCTCTCCCTCCAGTCGCAGTCGTTTTTCCAGCGTGCTAAATTTTGTTTTTCTTGTGCTTGTCTTGCACTTGCGCTTGTGTCCGAAATCTTCTAGTGTGAAACGACAAAACGTAAGCGCAATCGCAAGCGCAAGACAAACACAAGAAAAACAAAATTTTCCTTTTTCTTGCGTATGCGTACCCACCTTCCGCTTGTGATGACCTCGCTAGTGTGAAGCAGGCTTAACTGACAGATAACCAAAATCACATGATCAATTTGGACCAATTGCAGGTGCGGAGTTTTTTTAGTGAACAAAGGTTGCATATTAAACAGTATCTATTAAATATTTTTTGAATGCAAAGAACCACACGACGCAAGATAAACTATAGAACTGACTAGATGTTGCATCTCTTACAAAAGATACATGCAACAAGACGTCACTCTCGGTGTATACAAACAAAATCTGACTGCAAGGCTATTACAACAACATGTAAGATGTTTCTGTTATAATTTCACTCACTCCAGCTTTGGCTTGATAAGAGTAGCACGGCTACTCGAAATATTGCCAATAAAACTTTCCTAAAAAGGATGTTGTTGTAATAGTCTTGCAATCAGATTTTGTTTTTTGCGTTCGACGTCAGAAGAACGCAATCATAATCTTGCGCAGGCGGAAAAAATCTCGATTTTGTGGTTGATCCAAATCGACGCCATCTTGGATTTCTCCGAGAGGGTCTGGGTGCGGGTGTAAGAGCCTTCCAGAGAAAACACTGACACTATTTTTCTACTTTGAAAATAGTTCGTAACTAAAAGAAAAGAGAACAGTTTATTATTTGACTTCTTGTTTGTGCGTTACTAACTGTTTTTACACAGGACTAGGTACAGTCCCTCTTGCACGGTGCTAGAAAAATCACCATCCTATCTAACCTTTAAACTATCGAATGCACTTCACTAATCTATGATTACTACTATAGTATAGTAATATATCAGATTTATATAGCTCAAGTTTTTCATTTAATATGCTCAAATGCACTTAACAAGCCTGTACAAGTTTAGCAGTTTACCCTAAGTTAGGGTAGAGGGTACTGTCCAAGCTCTAAAACCCTGACCATGATTACTGTATATCAGTCGTTAATCCAATTTCGATCTGGGTTTATCATCCATGTAATAGGGGTGGCCGGATTTACCCTACTCTAACAGCAATCTCTCCAACTCCCACTCTCCATCTCGCTCGATTCACTGCATCCTTTTTTCCAAACCAACATCTTGCTCTCCTTCTCTACTTGCATCTTCCACATCTTCTTTGATTGTCCTTGCTTCCTCTTGCCCTTCACTTCAAACTCCAATCCATTTCTCAAAACATGCCCATCATCCCTCCTCAACACATGCCTGTACCATCTCACTCCATTCACCTTTATTTGCCATTCACCTTTGCCATCAATTTATCCCAACATTTCCATTAGGTCCTTTGTACTATATAACTGTTTACAATATTTTGTTATAAATAAAATTTCTATACTTTGTTTATGATTAGTATAAAATCACACACTCTGTTTATGATATAAATAAATAAATGTTTAATTCACAAATAATTAAGCCTGCTCACCCTGTTTACGATGTACTAACTGTAACTAATAACTGTTTAATTTGCAAATATCCTTGACAACTAAATAAATCGTCAAGTAGTTGTGTACAATATAAAAATAACATATTTATTAAGCACTTAACTCCTTGTTGGCTCATAAAGTGGTACCATCCCTGCATAGCTGGGACGTGTACTTAACTTATGAGGCCAAGAACATTTCATTTTATCTAACAAGACCAAGCAGATTGTCTGGTTCTGCTTGCATTGGGGGAATATATATCAGGCATCATATTCCATTTATCAGTGAACCATCTTACATATGTAACAGCTAATCTCTATATTATATGCAACAAAATGCCCCTCACTATATTAAGGGTTGTACAAATTTAACTTGGTTATGGCCTGAACTCAACATTTGGTGATCATTATATATTAAGTGTCTGAAAGTTTGATGGCACTGTGGGAACTATTACTCTGTTTATGATGGCAAAAGGAACAATATGTACAGTATATCCCTTCAACTTGGACATCAAATGCATACCTTGTTTATAATCAAAAGGTCAAAAGCATACTTAATACATGGAAGGGTTGCACATTGATCCTCATAATTTTTATAGCTCATTAGTTAAATTTCTTAATAGATAATCTGCTACAGTAGTTAAAACAAGAAACCCTTTCAGTAGGTCAGACAGACAACACAACGCGTCTACCCTTTGCGATATGTGTGTGGGTCTTTTAAGCCCCTAATAGAGGTTCAAGTGACTGGGACCAAGGTTTAACAACCTTATCTGAGACTACTCAATGGTCTAACCATGTGCAGATGTTAGAGCAAAAATAGCACTTTCTTCTCAATTATTGTTTTATTTTTAAAAGATGTAAGGAGATGGACTGGCCAGAAATCGAAGTTGAACCTCATGCACAGGTAGATTGGTGTCTTACCAACTAGGCTAACCAGAAAGTGATTTGGTCACCAAGAGTTTACTATCTAATTAGAAAACTTGGTTGTTGTAGAGAAAATAAGGAAGCAACGATTGCCCTAAATACAGGCTTTATTCAGCTGAATCTAACATGGCGGCCATGACTAAACCACTGGCTGCATTACAATGTGGGCTCACATACAGGTAACTGAAAACGAAATGTAAACAAACAAGTAAACTAATTTGCGCTGTACAAAAAACCGCATCGAAAAACACTCCTATCACACCAATATATAGTAACCATTTTTCCAAAACAGTCCAAATGTTCTAATATGTGCTCTGAGGGGCAAAATAGATATTACAGTTGTATTATTTCTTTAACTTTTTAGGTGGACCAGGATCAGGCAAAGGCACCCAATGTGGTCAGATTGTTGAGAAGTTTGGCTACACTCACCTATCGGCTGGTGATTTGCTGAGAGGTGAAGTGACGAAAGGAGGTGAAAGAGGATGCATGATTGAAAATATCATAAAAGAAGGAAAATTAGTACCTCAAGTGAGATATAAAGATTATAATAAAAGATGTTTAAATTACCTCTAATATTTTTATAAACATTTTGATACAATTTAATATTGTAGCGGCACATCTTAGCTATACTTGATTAGTTTAGCTGTTAGACTTAGCTCTTGTATCCACCTATAATGGACCTTAAGGCCACATTGGTTACTAGAGTGTAGGTTATAAATCTACCTTAAATTACAGTGAGTCTGAATATTAACAGCCATGCACTTTTTATATCAGCCACTGTCACAATATACTTTATGTTCTGGGTTCAGATAATTTAATACAGTTCCAATATCATCTAAACAAAGAAAATGAATTATTTAATGCCATATTGAATAACATAATTTTTATATACCTACAGATATCCTGGGGCAAATTAAATGTCAAATATGACCTCCCCATTCTCGTTTTCCATTTTGTCATCTCTCTGGGCTGGGTTGTTCAAAAGCTGCATTGTTAACTTTAACCTTTGGTTAAGCAGATATTTTGGGTGGGCATGGTTGGTGCAGTTGGTAAGATCTCTGCCTTCCGACCTGCAAGGTCCCCAGTTCGATCCTGGCTCTGCCGAGATTCGAATATTTGTGCGACCTTCTTTTCCGCCTAAGCCAACCCAGCTTTCCATCTTTCCGGGGTAGGTAAATGAGTACCAGCATCTGCTGGGAGCTAACCTGCAATGGATTAGTGTCCCATCCAGGGGGAGTCAAAGACTCTCATCCGCTTGACACTACAGAAACCGGAGATAAGCGCCGGCTCCATGGGTCACTAGGCTCATAAAGGATTTAGCTATTTAGCTATAGATGTCAACTTTGTCTAAGAGTTTGATGTAGAAACATTAACAGAATCTTACACCTAGATGACGGATTTGTACAGTGTAATCTGAGAAAATCAATGTATATGCATTAGCTGTATTAGTTTAGAGGAAGTTTGCATTGTATTCTTTACATTCAAATAATATGAGCAATTTTGGCAAGAAAAAAGCAGTCATTCTTACTTTAGAGGGACATCATCAAGGTAATATAATTAGTTTTCATAGTAAATACAAAAATACTGTATGTGAAAGTACTGCTCTGGTATCAGATGTCACTTACTTCAAATATTTAAGCCTGAAGCTTTTTATATTTTTTATTTAATGTTTTAGGCCTCTGCTTTGAAAAATTGCTTCATGTCAACAAATATGTAAATTTCTCATGTGCTATAGTACCAAATTTATTATACGTTATTACTAATTAATGCATGGCCTGCCCTACATATATGCAGCTATTTGACTGATTTACAGATACATTTTCATGTATCAATGAAGAGGTCAGAAGAAGATGTGAGGAGGAGAACCTTGAACACAGATAAAGGAAAATGAGGTTGAGATGGTTTGGTCATTTAAAATGTAGGGATGAGAATAGCATACTCAGGAGAGCAATGGAGCTAGAATTGGAAGGTAGAAGGCCAGTATAGGTAGACCAAAGAAGACCTGGAGTAAGGTAGTGGAAGAAGACATGAGGAGGCTAAACAATCACAGAGGATAAATTATATAAAAAACAGTTGCTCAAGGCAACTCGTATATATATCACGTCCAATCCCAGGAGTGGGAAACTATATATATATAGGGACATTAAACAAAGATGATGATGCATGATGACATTTTCATATAATATTAGATTGCTTTAATTTATATAATTAAATATTTATACTTTTTTATTATGAACCAGTAAAATTTTGTTCAGGCTCTCAGTTAATGTTTTTATTTTTTCAGCAATTTGAAACTCAAAATGTTCTTAATATCTTTTCTAGAATATATGAAAATCAGCTATAGTCACCCTTAGGCTAATATATGTGGTCTTGACAGTATATATACTCTGTTTTATTTTTTGTGATTTGATGCTGACAGTATCTTCAGTATTTTTTGTGAGAAGGTTAAAATGCAAGTCATGTATGAAGTTATACTCATGAGTCGTATTTAAACTTTATCTGTTTTCACAACAGAACCCTACACCCCAACTGGTAACTTTGAAGTAGACTTTGGTGAACTATGTACAAGAGCTGGTTTCCCAAAGCTTCAAGTTGCACCTCGCCCTAAAAGACCAGCTACACCCAGTGTCCTTTCCCAGAATAACACTCCAATCCAGGGTAAAGCTGACAAAAAGGAAGGTATATATACGTAGTTATCATGCAATATTCTGACCTAGTGAAGGAATTGAGTCAGTGGGTTTTATTATATTGTTCTTTTTATAAGCAAGGCTGTAGCAAGGGGAGGGGATGGAGTGTTACTGTGCTCCCCCCAGTTTTTACTCGACCAAATTTTCTGGCTACTATTACTTCACAGAAAGTCTGAGAAAAAAGGGAAATATTTTACTAATTTTAGGCACTCTGATTTTGTTTCAAATGGCATTTAAGACCCAGGAAATGCATTTTCAGACAAAGTAATTTGTAAAAATGTTCAGGGTCGAGCATGCCCCTGACCTCCCTAAAAGGCTCATGCTCTTGGCACACTTTAAAATGGAATTACTTTATTTTGTACATTACATGTAGTACAAAAAGATGGCAGCAAAAATATTTGTTTCTAAATTCTCCCATGGTGTATCAGTTTGCAGTTATAAAATAACTAGAAGAGAGTTCAAGTTTTGATCATAAGTTACTTATGGTGCAATGAATTTTTTTATCACAGCTTGAATCTTCAATGGAGTTTAATAGCAAACATGTATAGTTATACTTAATAATTAAAAGTATTTAACATACATGCATGTGAAGATAAAATCTAACTTTACTGGTGCCGAAGGTCATAAAGATATTCTTTTAATAATAATTATATATTTATCAATGTAAATTAAAGTTACTGATGAAAATCAAGTTTGTTAAACAGAACAAAACAAAAACAAAAACAAAAAAAGTTTGTTAAACAAAATAATATAAGGTTGATAAAAAAACTAAATCCTTTATGAGCCAAGTAGCCCAAAGAGCCGGCGCTTATCTCCAGTTTCCGTAGTGTTAAGCTGATGAGAGTCTTTGACTCCCTCTGGACGAGACACTAATCCATTGCAGATTAGCTCCCAGCAGACGCTGGTACTCATTTACTGTACCAGCTACCCTGGAAGGGTAGGTAACTATATATATGGTAACCAGATTTACTGCATTAATTTTACTAATAGTTTGTTTGTTCTGCTGAGAGCATTCACAATGTTTTATTTCAATTATTTTTACATTTCCTTTTTCAGTGGAGAAGAAAGATGACAGCAGCAAATCCGAGGAAGCATTGGCAATTGACAATGAAGAGGTTCCTCCCACCACTTTCATCATGAAAAATAAGTTTGAATATTTCAAACCAAGAGTTGAGGTGGAAACAGAGGATGAGGGGAACAAGGCACATATCAGAGACATTTTTATCAGAGGTACAGTATCAGCTAACAGACAGACAATTGCTACAACAAGGATAGTTTTAGGGGAGTGTCTCAGGGAGCAGGGGCTGCTTCCCTTTCCTGATCCTTTGTTTTTTGTATCTGAGTTTTATTTTATACATCTCTCATTTTGTGAATTTTTCTAGTGACAAAAATTAGGTACCCATGGCCAGTGAACGTACCATTTTTATCTTTCACAATGTGAAGGTATCACGATTGTCATGACTTATATACTTCAGTATAGCCAAAGAAATCATTGTAAATGTCCTGGTGTTTCATGGATGCGCAACAGCAAACAAAACTAAACAAAGTGTAACAACAAAGCCAAATTGTCTTATTTAGCTCTTGGAGGTTATAATCCCAGATAAGGACATTAAACCTTAGGCCCTCGGAGACATATCTTTTGTTATGTGTGTCCGTCCACCTTAGAGTGGTAATTAAGTAGTAGGCCTTTGGCCAACCGGAAGACTTGACACCTAAATAAAGTCGTTATTATTATTATTGTTATTACTAGTTGTTGCATTAGGCAAGTAGAATGCTGCTCACATATTGTTTATCTGACATTAATTGCTCATGAAAAAGATTGCAAAAAGTTGACAAAGTGTGTTTATTTAAGTTTAACATCGATTAAAGGCAGATTTATAAACAAAAGCAAAGGACGCGTATCTGAAACGTACTTGATAGAATGCTCGTTTTCGTGTACCGCTGGTCATTATACTGAAGGCTCAGAAACTGCTAAAATCCGTCATTGAAAAAAGTTGAAGTGAAAGCTGGCTTGTACCACAGGCAGCCCAACTCCATCACGATTAGGTTCGCTGCTCGCCTGGCGGCTTGCAGCAATTATTATTATCAAAATGAAAAGCATAAAGGAAGCAGAGAAGTTCACAAAGGAGAAGCACGAGGAAAGAAGCTGATACTGTACATTAAGGGCTGTTCATGTAACAATGTGGAGCTTGAACAGTTATTGAATGAGCACTGGATGAGATTCTTGGTCTAGTTTCGCTACTTACTCAGAATCTGAGACAAGCGCTATATCGTCAATAGAATCTTGGTCATCAAGCTTTGAAGTAATTTTCAACCTTATTCCATACTCTTCTTCTCCAGCTGTCTGTTTCTCATGACCCTATCTGTCACTACTAAGAACAGGAATTTGAACATGTTACAACCTTGTTTGACGTCGATCTTAATATTAAACCACTATCCTAACTCTCCTTGATACAGCCTATTGACAGTTTTGGTGAAATAGGTTCATGGTCTACTTAATCTTGTCAGGGATATCATACTTCGGCATGATTACCAACAAGCCACGGTTGACAGAATCGAAAGTCTTTTCAAAGTCAAAGACGTGAAGGTACAAGGACGTTTACCATTCGTTGACTTGGTCTATGATTATAAAATTTCTTTAGAATAAACACTTGTTCTGTTGTTCTCCTTCCTCACCTGACTTTCCTCCTAGAAGTCGCCAGCTAGATACTAATGTATTAAAATCTGAGCTGGCAGTTTAGTTTGTTATAGTTGCATTTTCTTTATTAGTTTTTCACTGGTTTTCAACATTGTTTTGGCTTTCAGGTTGGAGAATAGATGAAAGAATCGTCAATGTACTGAAGCTAACACTACCATCTCTTGAAAGACTGTCAAAAATAGAGTAAGAATCCATTTTACATGAACTCAAAAATTAATCGTTACTAACATTCTTGTGTAACTATATACGTACTATATATTTGGCATACCCAAATTCTTAAAGATATAACTACAGTATGTTTAAATAAACGACAGTATGAGTAAGTCAGCACATGTTTTAATAAGGAGTCTTTAAAAAGGGGTTTAAAAAAGGTGCTTTTAAAATGGGGCCTTTAAAAAGGGGCCATCTTTAAACTAGAATAAAGTAGGTGGATATAGTTTCATGTTAAATTTCTAGTGGATAAAAACTGAAGCTGTGTTGATTGAAAATGTTTCATATCAGCACATTGCAATTTGGTATCATCGCAGATTATTTTATTACGTACAATGTAAAAAGATTGGCATTGCCATTACGAACTAAGACATATTGAATAGACAGCCATAGGATATTGCCTTCTTGAAAAATTGTTCGTTTTACTAAGAGCATTTAAGCTGCAAACATTATCCGCTAATAAAGTTGTCGTTCGAAGAAGTTTATTACTCTAAGAGTAAACTGGAAAATTAGTCAAGGTTACTTTGTAGAAAAAGAAATCAATGCCAAGATATCCGTACAAAGAGCTAAAGATATTTATATATAATATAGAGTATAATTATTATTGATACTTATCATATTTTCCAAGTTATGTTACATGTGAGTGTAGAAACAATGCTCATCTAATAGCCAAGCTGTATCACGTTTCAACTACGACGTAGGTATAACGTCCGAAACATTCTTTAATTTTCCTTCATTTTTTGTCAGTTTTTATACTGCAACAGTTTCTGTAAAAGACTAACGCAGTACATCATTTCATCTCATGGAACTATTGGTTTAATTTAGTGTCCTCAAGCGGTCATTAAAAATTTTTGATAAAACTTTTATTGAAGGCAAAAATGCAGTGAGATTGTTTTCATATATATTAAGGTTATGTTTGTTTTGAATTGTAAAGATAGTCAGTTTTCCAATCAGGTAATACATACAGGTATTTCATACATATACAGCTATTTCACTGTAGTACTTTTTTGCTAGGCCTTTGTAGTTTTTGTGATAGGAGTATCCATTCCAAATATTTAGGTAATGTAGGGAATGGGTCCCTGCTCCATGTGGTTAAAAGTTTCTAATTATTTTAAATATTTAACCACTGTATTTTGATTTTCAACTAAAAGTTTCTGGAACACTGGACTAACTGACAGTAATTTGGAAACACTAGCAAGTATTATTCCTCATCTTCCGAACTTTAGGTAAGATATTATAATATTATATTATGTTATATTATATTATATTTTAGTATTACATCGATATATGATAGTAATTACGGCTGCAATTAATGATATTTAATTCTAATTGCGATAATTGGTTCTTGAGATGTATGTTTTAATTACTGAGGTCCTCTACAATGACATGAGGTTTGGAAAAGGGTAAATTCTCTTTAATTAAAAAAACTAAAGTTAAAAAAGATGTGTAAAGGTTTAAAAAGTTTTTAAAAGTTTTTTTGAAATTAGAATCTTGGGCGCATTTCAAGTTTAAATCATTTTGAATGATAAAAGTGTGATAAAACAAATAAAAACCGTACCTTCTAATCATATATCCTGGAGCAGATTTGATGTTTTCACACAACTGGTGTCAGTTAGAATTAAAACTATATGATTTATCTCCTAATATATTATAGAGGCTTCCAGAAAGCCACGCTTTCAGCCCCAGACTATTCAGACTGTAGAGGATACAGAACTAGAACATGGATTAAAATTTTTAACCTTGGGTGCTAGTAAAATCTGCTTGTGAAAAACCGAATCTAATAATTATGCTAAACTTGATCTTTTGTCGTTTAGACTTGATGGACAACATTATAGAGAAAATGTAAATATATCTTCAGTGATTCTTGTTGCTTCGAGCAACCCATGTCAGTTTGTATGTGTAAATTGTGCAATACTATTAATCAATGTATTCAAACTGTTTTGTTTTATCATCTTTTCTTTCAAACGCACAGGACTCTGTCTCTGGATAATAATCCAGTTACGCTGCAAAGATATGATCTGTTTCTTGGCGAGGAGAGCACGTAAGTTTCAAGTTTGCCGTTTGTAAGGGCACTGAAAAGATAAAAGAAGTCTGAGAGTTTGAGGATGGTTCCACCCAATGAATCCCATCTTTGTTATCCTGGATCGAACCTAGGGCCGCGCATGCGGGCTGTGAATTGACTGATCTCAATTAGATTTTCTCTGGCACTGCTCGTATCCAGTTCCTCCCAGAACAAAATCATCCTTTTACACTAAAGCCTATTTTCCATATGATCGCTGACAATCGCCGGATCGCTGGAATCACTGATGCATAGGATCGCTCACGGTCGCCAACGATCGCTCTCAAATTCTTACACGTG